>JAQQSZ010013841.1:0-11664 GCA_028646595.1 Phalanger gymnotis
TTATCAGCTAGACTTTTGGCACAGAGCTTTAGAAGACGTCCAGATAGTTGAAATTCCCCATCACTACCATCTCATATCTCCATGCAGGTCGGTGATCTACTTTCCACATTCCTTATCTAATTCTTCTTGCTTTCCAGGTGGTTCGTAGTACATTCCCATGATGATATTACTTCTGTTTTTTCCTCTGTTGGTTCTCACCCAAATGTCTTCTATGTTTCCTATCTCAGGTTCCTAGATTTCCTCACGTAACAAGGATGCTCTCTTGTGATTTGGCTCCAAATGATGAACTTGTACAGTGGTTTCTTACTGAAAGAGAGAACTTTGCTTTCAGATGATCTAACAATTCCTCAACGGATGACCGAACAGTTCCTCTACGTTTGAGGGTTATGTCCAAAAGGATTGGTAATGGAGTTAAGAAGAGCTGTCCTTCATGTGAGGACAGATGGCTTCTAGTCTCATTCAAGACGGTCTCTTTGTTGGGACATAGCAAACAAGAGCTCTCCCTTAAACACCTAGTTCAGGAGCTGGGGAGAGTGGACGAGGGGGATGTCTTTTCCTTCCCCACTCTCAGTAGCCTATGATGGCTACAAACATGTCAGTAAGATAATGTGCTTTCCTAGGCATGCCCAGGACTGTAACTTCAGCCCCTGGTTGCCTCCTTTCTGTTATGTCTTTTCTGGAGCTCAGTGACAAAACAATAATCCTAAGGGATTTATTTCTAGTTTTGTAGCAACCTTTTCCATTCGAAAGGTCAGAAGTTCTTTAGTCAGGTGCTGGTGATCTCATGGTGCAGGCAGTGATCTCCCACATCGGTCTCCTGGAGAGGAGCACAACTACAGGGAGGATTCTCCCTCAAGCCATGTCTGGCTCACCAAAGGATTTGAATTCGTGGATTGCTCGGATAATACAGATTTGAGCAGGTGGGCTGACCCCAAAGAGAGAGAGGCAGGCTTTTTTTCTTGTACTCTCTTGTCTTATTTTGCCTCTGTGCCCAGAAGTTCTAGGGAAAATCTCTAAAATAAATTTAGGTATGGCTCATGTTTGGGTCTCCATTAAAGGGATAAGAAGCTCCCTTCCCTGAGTAAGGTATTCAGTTTAGAAGGAAGTCGTTAGCCATAGGAGTACTACTTCTATCTTCCACCACAAAAGAAAAGACACATAACTACACATTAACAAATACTTAGGACATGAAACTGTAACACTTTGCTCCTTTGGAACTATCTTTGAAGGTAAAGATAACTTTCTAGGACTGCTTAACAGATATTTCATATTCCCTCTGAGACTACACCGTGATACTTCTCAATGTAAACTTAAGCTCTATTAATAGAGGCAGAATGTCCATGGTCAGGGAGGTGATAATGGAGAAATGGGAAAAGAGAGGACAGAGATATTCTAAGCAGAGGAGTTGTTGAAACATACACCAAGATGAAAGGTAAAATCCACAGGAAAGCTACTCAACAGGAAGGAAGCACTATGGCAGCAGTGTTCTAGTTATGTTTAAGTATTCCAGCTCTTTGGGCCTTCATTTGGGTGACAGATCTTAAAAAGTGTTCTTTATTGTACACAGTAACAGCCACATTGTGAGATGACCGACTTTGATAGACTTAGCTCTTCTCAGCAATGCAGCAAGGATCTAAGACAACTCCAAAAGACTCACGATGGAAAATGCCATCCGCATCCAGAGAAAGAATTTGGGAGTCTGAAGGCAGATGGAAGCATACTATTTGCTCTCCTTTTCTTTTATTGTTTTGTTTCTTCTTTCTTGTGGTTCCTCCCATTAGTCCTAATTCTTCATTACATCATGACTAATGTGAAAATATGTTTAATATGAATGTATAAGTAGAGCCTATATTGGATTGCATGCCATCTTGGGGGGAGGGGAGAAAAAGGAGTGGGAGAAAATTTAAAACTCAAAATCTTAAAGAAGTGAATGTTGAAAACTAAAAATACATTAACGAATTATTTAAAAAATAATGTTCTTCAGAAGTCATCATATTTTAGAATGTGAAAATGTCTTTGGAGGTCAGTCAACACTGAATAACAAGAGAAAGGAAATCAAGGCTATAGGGACCAAGGGGTCAGTGGCAAACAGAAAGTGAGACTGTAATGGAGTCTTATTTGAAAAAGCAAACTTGATATTTTGTTATATTAATAGAAAAATGACAATTTAACAATTAACACATAACAATTTTGTTATATTAATAGGAGAATGACAAGTGCCAAGAAGTCACCTCTTTGCCTGATCAGGATGTGCAAACTCGATAAATACCACCGAACTTGAATGAGGAGGCATGGGAAGTATAAAAACAGAAGGGATTTGAGCCACAAGAGAGGGTGAGGAAAAGCATCCATGACTGAGACAGGCTTCCCCATGTCTTACATCTGCAGATGCTCACTGAAGGGAAGTCTAGCTACCATACTGGCAAGCTCTCACAAACCAGCGAGGTTGTTAGCAAATCTGGCCAAGTGGATCTCGAAATGAATCCATGCTTGGTCCAAACCAAAAGTTAAAGATTAGTCACTTATTTAACCAGGTAAGTGCTCTGACATTCGGGCAGGCCATCTGTATTGGATCTGGATGAACAACCCTAGTGCTTCAGTCATGTCTGACTCTTTGTGATCCGGTGGACCACAGCACACCATTGCTATCCGTGGATTTTCCTGGCAAAGACACTAGAGTGGTTTGCCATTTCCTTCTCCAGTGAATTAAGACAAACAGAAGTTAAATGATTTGCCCAGGGTCACACAACTAGTGAGTCTCTGAGGTGAGATCTGAACTTAGGTCTTCTTGACTCCAGGCCCAGACTCTATCCACTGAGCCACCCAGGTGCCTCCAGCTGGCACACAGTTGGCTCTTAATAAATGTTTATTTATTGATTGACTGAACCATGGGATCTCAAGAGGGAGTGAACCTCCCTGAAGCACTGCTTGAAGTCATTTCTCCCTTCCTCCATCCAAATGCATAAACTTCAAGCCTGGGCTAGTTCAACATGGGAGCTTCACTTTGCAGGGGATACAGTACTGGATTTAGATTGAAGAAGACCTGGGTTCAGATTCCACCCACGCCACTAGTCGTGTTCTATGAACCTCAGTTTACTTATCCGTAAAATGGGATAATATCTGTAATAGCTACCTTGTTGTGAGGCTCCAATCAAGTGATTTTGTAAAGTACTTTGCCAACTTTAAAGTGCTCCACAAATGTCAGATTATTCTTATATTATCATTATCATTGAATTGTTGCTGGGATGTGTGACACGAGAGAATAAGAATAGCGAGCTTTTATATAGTGCTTTAAGTTTTGCAAAGCGCTTTACATACCATTTACTAAGCCCTTCGATCCTCACAGCAATCCAGTGAGGTAGGTGCTAATATTGTCTCCATTTTACAGAGGAGAAAACTGAGACTGAAAGAGGTTAAGTGACTTGTCCAGGGTCAAACAGCTAGGGAGTGTCTAAGGCAAGATTTGAACTCAGGTCTTCCTGATTCCAAGTCCAGTACTTTACATACTGAGACACCTTGGTGCCTAGACCAGGAGGGGGCCCTTGAAGACCAACCACAACATCCTTCTTGTAGCTGTAACTGTTGATTTATAATAATGATTATAAAATACATTTATATAGTGCTTTTAAGTTTGCAAAATGTGTTATGTATGTTATTTGAACCTCTCAACAATCCTGAGATAGTTATTGGCCTAATTTAACAGACAAGGAAACTAAAGATTATTGAGTTTAAGCATTCGCCCAAAGTCATACAGCTTGTATGTGTCAGAGGTAGGACATGGACACATGCCTTCTGACTCCAATTCTGACAGTCCAATTTTAATCCATCATTCATCCAAATTCTTGAATTCCTCCTGTTTGTCCATTCCTGCATTAGAGTAGGTTCTGTGTGTGCATGTGTAGGGGTTCGGGGGCATAGAAGAGAAAATACATTCTCATCTCTGTTCTCAAGGAGTTTCATGTAATCGAAATTAGCTATTTTTTTCCTTTTGCAATTGCCTCTATCCTTCATTTGGTAATGAATACATCTCCTACCCACAACTGCGAGAGGTATATGGTCTGCTTCTCGTCTCATGCTTTATGGTATGATTATTCATATTCAGGTCATGTGTCCATTTTGAATTTCTTGGGGAAGATGGGGTAAGATGCTGGTTTAAGCCTTTCTGCCAGACTGTTTTTTGGTTTTCCTAGAAGGTCTTATCAAATAGGGAGGGTTTTTTTCATAACTAATATGTTTTGGGGTTTGTCAAACGGTTTATTGAGTTCCATTAATTTTTTTTAATAATATTTTTTTCCTCAATTACATATAAAAATAATTTTTAAAATTTATTCTTTTTTTCAAATTTATGAGTTCCAAATTCTATCCCTCCCTTTCTCTTCTCCCTGCAATAGTAAGCAATCTGATATAGGTTATACATGTGCAATCATGTGGAACATTTCATACAGTCATTTCGTGGAAGAAAACAAAAGAAAACTAAAATGAAATAGAGAAGGAAAAAAGTAAAGAAAGAAAAAAGAAAGGAAGGAAGGAAGATAGCATACTTTAGTTTGTATTTAGATGCCATCAGTTCTTTCTCTTTAGATGGATGACACTCTTTATCATGAGTCCTTTGGGATTGTCTTGGATCATTATATTGCTGAGGATAGGTAAGTCATTCACAATTGATCATTGTACAATATTGCTGTTACTATGCACAATGTTCTCCTGATTCTGCTCACTCTATATCAGTTCATGTAAGTCTTCCCAGGTTTTTCTGAAGTCATTATGCTTATCATTTCCTATAGCACAATAATATTCCATTACAACCATATATCACAACTTGTTCAGCCATTTCCCAATTGATGGGTATCCCCTCCATTTCCAATTCTCAGCCACCACAAAAGGAACTACTATAGTTTTGTACAAATCTGTTCTTTTCTCTTTTTTAGGATCTCTTCAGGATACAGACCTAGTAGTGGTATTGCTGGATCAAAGGCTATGCAGAGGTTTATAGTCCATTGGGTGTATCTCTAGATTGCTCTCCGGAATGGTTGGATTAGTTCACAATTCCACTAACAGTGCATTTGTATCCCAGTTTTCCCATATCCCCTCCAACATATATCATTTTCCTTTTCTGTCATATATAGGTATGAGATGGTACCTCAGAGTTGTTTTAATTTGTATTTTCCTAATCAATAGTGATTTAGAGCATTTTTATATAACTATAGATAGTTTTGATTTCATCTGAAAACTCCCTGTTCATATCCACTGACCATTTATCAATTGAGGAATGGCTTGTATTCCTATAAATTTGATTCAGTCCTCTGTATATTTGAGAAATGAGGTCTTATCAGAGATACTTGCTGTAAATCCCCGCCCCCCTCCAGTTTTCTGCTTTCCTTCTATTTTTTGTAACATGGGTTTTGTTTGTGCAAAAAACTTTTAAATTTTATATAATCAAAAGTATCCATTTTATATTTTGGAATGTTCTCCATATCTTGTTTACTCCTAAATTCTTCCCTATCCATAGATCTGACAGGTAAACTGTTCCATGCTCTCCTAATTTGTTTATGGTATTATACTTTATGTCTAAATTGTGTGCCCTTTTGACCTTATCTTGATATATGGTGTGAGATATTGGTCTATACCTAGTTTCTGCCAAACTGCTTTCTAGTTTTCCCAGCAATTTTTGTCAAATAATGAGTTCTTGTCCCAAAAGTTTGCATATTTGGATTTATCATACACTAGATTACTATAGTCATTTACATTCCTAATTTTTCCACTGATCCAACATTCTGTTTCTTATCTAGTCTCAGGTTTTTTCAATGATTACTACTTTATTGTACAGTTTCAGATCTAGTATGGCTAGGCTACCTTCCTTTATAGTTTCCCCCCATCAATTCCCTTCATAGTCCTAGAATTCTATTCACCTCCTTAACTTTTTATTTTTTTTGGTTAGATTTATCTAGTTCTAAAAGGGGAAAGTTGAGATCCCCTACTATAATAGTTTTATTGTCTATTTCCTCCTATAACTCATTTAACTTCTCCTTTAAAAATTTAGATGCTATACCATTTGGTGTGTATATACTTAGCATTGATATTACTTCATTGTCTATGGTGCCTTTTAGCAAGATGTAGTTTCCTTCCTTATGTCTTTTAATTAGATCTATTTTCGCTTTTGCTTTGTCTGAGGCCGTGATTGCTACTTTTGTTTTTTAACTTCAGCTGAAGCATAACAGATTCCGCTCCAGTCTCTTACCTTTATTTACTCTGTGTATGCTTCTATTTCAAATGTGTTTCTTGTAAACAGCACATTGTAGGATTCTGGGTTTTAATCCATTCTGCTATCTGTTTCCATTTTATGTTCGTTAATCACCCTTCACTCTGTCCCTCATCACAAGTGTTTACTTCTGACTACCGCTTCCTCCAGGCTTCTATCAGCTCCCCCTCCCCTTCCCAGCCCCTTCTTATCCCTGTCCCTTTTTCCTTCCCGATAAGGTAAGAGAGATTTCTATATCCAACTGAATGTGTATGTTATCCCTTCTTTGAGCCAATCCTGATGAGTGTAAGGTTCAAACATTGTCTGTGCCCCGCCCCCCACCATCTTCCCTTCCACTGGAATAACTCTTTTGCATCTCTTTTAAGTGAGATAATTTACCCCAGTGTATCTCTCTCTTCCCTCTTTTCCCAGTGCAGTCTTCTTTTTCACCTCTTAGGTTTTTTTTTATTTTGGACATCCCAACATAGTCAACTCATGGCGGTACTCTCTATGTATACCTTTTCTAATTGCCCTAATAGTGATAAAGTTCTTAAGAGTTACAAGTATCTTCTTGCTATGAAAGAATACAAACAGTTTAACCTTACTGAATCCCTTATGTTTTCTCTTTCCCATTTACCTTTTTATGCTTCTCTTGAGTCTTGTATCAGGTCTGATCTTTCCATCAGGAATGCTCGAAAGTAATCTATTTCAATGTCCATTTTTTCCCCTTAAGAATTATACTCAATTTTGCTGGGTAGGTGATTCTTTGTTGTAATCCTAGCTCCTTTGTCTTCCAGAATATCATGGTTCTATAATAGAGAAGCTGTTAAATCCTGTGTACTTCTGATTGTGGCTCTACAATATTTGCATTGTTTCATTCTGGTTGCTTGCAGTATTTCCTCCTTGACCTGGGACCTGTGGAATTTGGCTATGATATTCCTAGGAGTTTTCCATTTTGAGATCTCTTTCAGGTGGTGATCAATAAATTCTTTGAATTTCTGTTTTGCTCTCTGGTTCTAGGATATCAGGGTAGTTTTCCATGATAGTTTCTTGAAATATTGTGTACTTTTTTCTTTTTTTTGATCATGGCTTTCAGGTAGTCCAATAATTCCTAAATTATCTTGTTTTTCTGATGAGATATTTCATATTTTCTTCTATTTTTTCATTGTTTTATCATTTATTGATGTATCATGGAGTTATTAGCTTCCACTTGCCCAATTCTAATTTTCAAGGAATTATTTTCCTCATTTAGCTTTTACCTCCTTTTCCATTTGACCAGTTCTATTTTTTAAGAAATTGCTTTCTTTGATGAATTTTTGTACCAGATTTTCCATTTGGACAATTCCATTTTTTAAGGAGTTGTTTTCTTCAGTGAATTTTTATATCTTTTTCCATTTTTATGTTTCCTTTATGAAGCCGTTGACTCTTTTTTTTCATGATTCTCTTGCATCACTCTCATTTCTTTTCTAAATTTTTCTTGTTTCTAGTATTTGCCTTTAAAAATCCTTTTCGAGTTCTTTGACGAGTTCTTTTTGGGCCTGAGGACAATTCACCTTTTCTTTGAGGCTTCTCATGTAGACACTTTGATATTGTTGTCCTCTTTCAAGTTTATGCCATGATTCTTCCAGTCCCCATGGTAATTTTCTATGGTCAGGTTCTCAGTTTGTCTTTTGCTCATTTGCCTATTTTTTGACTTTGTACTTTATGTAAAAGTTGGGCTCTGCTGCTGGAGCAGAGAGGGCACTATCCCAAGCTTCTTGTGCTGGCTTGTCCTGGGGGCAGATCTCAATGCTGGCCTGCCTTGGGGGCAGCGCCTTGCTGCTGGCTTGCCTTGGGGCTCAATTCTTGCTTCTAGTTTACATTAGGGGCAGGGCATTTGTAGTTATTTTGGTTGGTTTCCTTTTCTATTACTGCCCCTTGGATTTTGTAATTTTATAGAAATGCTATTGATCTTTGTGGGTTTATTTTGTAGACTGCAATCTTGCTCTCAGTTAGTATTTTGCTGATTTCCTAGATTTTCTAAGTAAATCATCGAGTCATCAGTAAGGAAGGACAGCATTATTCCCCTTTACCTTTACAACAACAATTGCTACTATTTACATAATGCTTTAAGGTTTGCAAAGTACTTTGCAAATATGATTTCATTTTATCCTCACAACAACTTTGAGAGGTAGATGCTGTTGGGGGAAGGGTGGACAAGAATAAACACATATATACTATCTACTATGTGCCACGCACTGTTAAGCACTTTTTACAAATATTTTCTCATTTCATTCTCACAATAACCCTGAGAGGCAGAAGCTATTATTTTCCCCATTTTAAAACTGAGGAAACTGAGAAAAACAAATGAAGTGACTTACCCAGGGACAAAAAGCTATAGCCTGAAGTGAAATTTGAACTCTGGTCTTCCTCACTGTAAGCCTGGCACTCTATCCACTGAACCACCTAACATGATCCCCATTTTACAGATGAGGAAAATGAAGTACAGGGTCACAGTCAGTATTATTTCATAGATGAGACGTGAACCCATATCTTTCTAGTTTTGAGACTAGCTCTCTTGATTTCTTCTTTAAGAGTTCTAACATATTTCCTTATTTCTTTGGCACTTTGACTTAATTTTTTGATTGCTCTCCTGAAGCATTCTGGGGGTTTTAGGAGGTGTTTTGTTGTCATTTTGGGAGGTCTTGAAGAATCTGTTGTTTCCTTTCACCTTGCTCAGAATATTTCAACAAAATTACCTTTGTATCTAAATAGAAAGATAGCTAGGTGATGACAGAGAGATGGTTCCTTCTTCCCTAACACTCGTTTATTTTTTCTCCTTATATCTTTATCACCTGCTCTGCTGATTTTCCTATGGTATTCTTGCTGACAATGTGCTTCTTACTACCTGTCCTCTCCCTCCCTCTGCCTTTGCTTCCTGTTCTCTTACCAATGGTTTGGGCGAGCCGACCAGTTGGGGTTCTGGTGCAGGGAGATGCTGAGTCGGCATGTCAGTTGCACCCGTTCTCCATCTTCACTAGCCCCACGAGCCATTCTCTAATACATAAACAATCAAAGAATATGAACAAATAGTTCTTAGAAGACTTGCAAACTATTAACAACCATATGAAAGTATACTCTAAATCAGGGGTCACAAACCCAAATAGAATCAGGGGCCACTTAACCAGGCATAAGGATCTTTGTGGGCTATGTTTTGACTTGGGAGTGTTGTTGGCTGCATGTGGCCTGGTGTATAATACCTCTGTTCTAAGTCATTAATGAGAGAAATGCAAATCAAACAACACTGAAGTTTCATCTCACGCCTTTTAAACTGACAAAGATGACAAAAGATGGGAATAGTTAATGTTGGAGGGTTGTGGGTAGATAGGCATACTAATGCATTTTTGGTGGATTTGTGAATCAGTACAACCATTTTGGAAAGCAATTTCGAATTACACAAGGTACTAAAATGTCCATCTCACTTGACCCAGACATCCTACTAATTAGATTTATACCCCAACCATTTATAACAAAGTCACCATAAATTCAAAATATTTATATTAGCACTTTTTGTAATAGCAAAGAATTAGAAACAGAGTTGATGCCTATCAATTGGAGAATGTCTAAGCAAATTGTGGTAGATGAATGTAATGGGAATGTTACTGAGATATAAGAAATAACAAATATAATGAATGCAGGGAAGCACAGAAAGATGAGGAAATAAATAAGCAGAGTAAAGAAAACAATATTCATGACTACACCAATGTAAATAGAAACCACACACACACACACACACACACAAACACAAAAGTGAATATTGCAAAATCACAAAGAATAAACATGGCTCCAAAAAGGTGTAAGAAGACACTGCCCCCCCACCCCCACCCCCATCTTTTGGCAGAAGTGGGAGATCCACTAGTGTTTGCACTGTGTTTTCAGACTTTTGTAATGTATTGATCAGTTTTGCTGATTTTAAAAAAAATTATTACATGGAATGGCTCTCTGGGAGAGAAAAGGAAAGGACACTGGGGAAAATTTGGTGATATAAAAAAGTACATTACTAAAAATTTGTATATTTATTTGGTGATATAAAAAAGTATATCACTAAAAATCTGTATACTTATAAAAAGGGAAATACCAGACAGAGGTCAGGGAGGCAATCCAGGATACTGCTAGAGAATCCAGGTGTGAGGTAATGGTTACAAAGTATCTTCAGAGTCATCTACTTAAAATGTGACATTATGATGTGGTTTGACATTTAAAGCAGGGGAAAAAGTACCCTAACTCATCTGAGGGCTGTCATTTCCCTCAGTCTGCAGCTACACGGGCTCTCAACATCTCCATTCTGGTCCAGGCCCTCATCACCTCACACACAGACAATATTCTAACAGCCTGCTTGCTGGTTCATCTCTGTCTCTCCTCCACTTCTTCTTCCATTCAGCTATCAAAGTGATCTTCTGAAAGAGTATGTCTGACTGTAGCCCTTCCCACCCTGCTATTTAAAAAACTCTAGCGACTCCATTATTACTTCCAGAATCACATATAAAATCCTTTTTGGCTTTTAAAGCCATTGATAAATCTGGCCCCTTCTCACCTTTCTGGTCTTCTTACACCTTACTCCCTCCAATAATTCTATAATTCATTTACACTGGTCTCTTTGCTGTTCCTCACACAACATTCCATATCTGGAATCTGCCTTTTTGCTGGTCGTCCTCTATGCCTGGAAGCCTCTCCCTTCTTACCTCCACCTCCCTGACTTCCCTTGCTTCCTTCAAGCCAAAATGCTACCTTCCACAAGGAGCTTTCCCAGTCCCCTTTAATTCTACTACCTTCCCCCTAAGATTGCCTTCAATTTATCCTGTCTCTATCTTGTCTACATAGTTGTTGGCATGCTATCTTCCTCATCGGACTGTGAGTGCCTTGAGGCATTTCACTGTATCCCCAGAACTTAGCACATTTCAGTACCTGGCACATAGTAGGCACTCAAATGCTCGACAACTTGCTCTTGCATAGGAAAAGTAAAAATCAGTATCTTAGAAGGAACCCATAAATATGATCACTTTTAAATAAATTATTTAAATGACTTAGGGTAAAAAATGTTCCATTTTAGACATTACAGAATAACAAACTTTCAATGGATTACTTCACAGGCCCAGAATATTCTCACCAATATCCTGCCTAACAATGACCATTGAAGGGCCTGGGATTTCACACCCTTTGCGCAAGTAAAAAAAAAGGTGCCCAGTCATCCAAATATAAAAAGATTTTATTCAGTTCTGTTACTTATTCTATGTAGAGTACAAAATATAAAACATACAAGCCACAAAATCCTAGAAATCCTATAGTCCTTCCATCTAAACACTAGTGTCAGTTGTGTAGATGGAGATGGCCAAGGCGTACAGGCCTCCCAGACAGAAGAGGCAGTCCTTTTCAACTGAACATCAGGC
>JAQQSZ010013842.1:0-11663 GCA_028646595.1 Phalanger gymnotis
AGGAAGGAAGGAAGGAAGGAAGGAAGGAAGGAAGGAAGGAAGGAAGGAAGGAAGGAAGGAAGGAAATAAGAAAGGAAGGAAGGAAGGAAAGAAGGAAGGAAGGAAGGAAGGAAGGGAAAGAAGGAACAAAGGAAAGAAGAAAGGAAAGATTGCTCCTGTGATTATATCCTAGATCACAGTATCCATAGCTGGATGAGCCTATAGAGATTGTCTAGTCCAACGTCCTCATTTTAGAAGTGTGAAAACTAAGGCTCAGAACTTGATTTATCCAGGGAACACAACATTATCATCACTAGGATATGAAGTTGTTTTTTTTTTTAATTTTTAAGAGCCATTCTTAAATAGCATGCTACTCAAACTTCTACTTAGCAAACAGGAAGCTTACCTTCTTCCCCAGATTACAAAATCAGATTGGACTACAGGCCTGCCTGGACATGGCCACTGAACTATATAGCTCAGTCTGAATGATATTAACATCTTGGCCATCTTTGCCAGCACAAACAGCATGAACAGTGAGTGAGATGGTGCAAAGGATGAACTCAGTCTGAGACACTAGTTGCTGTTGCTGACAGGGAGCTCAGTCCAAAGGCCCAAGGCATAAAGGGAGAACCGCAAGGATACCACTGTGCTGTTCCATCCCAACTGCACACTTTCTACTTTGCGTTGCAATGCAACTCAAAGCTTTTGGATCATAGGATCCAAATCAGAGGAGTTTTACAACATAGCCATTACATTACAAAATCATAGGAGTTTTACAACATAGCCATTTTACCAAGGCCAAAGCCTGAAGGATGGAATTCAGGACAGGCAGTGGCAGTCAGGTTGAAAATCCAGGTATGTAAGCAAAGTATCAGGAAGGCCTATCCCTCACATCACTGTTTTCAGCCTCACCTTCCCTCTTCACCTTGACCTCTCCAGTCCTCTATTATGGCTGATTGATGCTCTTTGACTAACAAGGAAACAAGGGGTTTAAATGCTTAAAAAACTCACAGCTCTTGATTACTGTAGCTGCCAAGGTATTAATTGTTTCTAATTGACCCCCAATAAAAGTAATATAACAAACTTTTGTTAAGCAGGTAACTCAAACTTTCATTGAGAGGCCATTTCTGGGCTGAATCTTACTTTGTCCTTTCTTCCTGTATATACATAGTAGAGATAGACACTCCCCCCACCCCAACCCCCATCCCCTCTCCCTCTGTCCAGTCCCCGCTCCCTATTAGATCATTTTAGATGATTTTGAGGGTTTCTTGCACACATATATGATAGGGGAGGAGGAGAAAGTAGAAGTGGGTTTTATCTTCCCTAGTAGAATATGAGCCTAGGCATTATTTATGACTTTATATCATTGGTACATAGTACAGTGACTTGCACTTAATAGGAAGGCAGGAAATGAACATTTATTAAACACCTACTATCTGTCAGGTATTTTACAAATAACTCACTTGGTTCTCACAACAACCTTGAGAGGGAGTTGCTCTTATTATTCTGATTTTTACCAGTGTAATGGCAAGCAAGAAGGGTGGAACTTTTTGCAGTTTTTACTTTTGGTGCTTCTCAGCACTAAGGTAATCAAGTGCCTTTGATTGAGCCTTGCCTTTGTTTCAATCAAAAGTCTTTGATTGAATCAAGAGTCTTTGATGACCTGCCTGAATTGCAACAAAGCCTAAGTCACATGAGCTTGAGTCACATGGCTGCAACACCTTCTAACCTGGAAATGTATATATATACTCCAAGGTTAGCATTTTGCTTTGGGGGCTCATTCATTGGAAGAATGTTCATGTGATTTGGCCAGACAAGACTCTGGGTAGTTTTAAGGAGCACCCTGGCTTTGAAAACCCAGATGTTGATGCTTCTTTCTCTGGTAACTATGTATGTATTGCTATGGACAGACAGAAGCCTTGTCTGCTGATTTGTGTTATTTGCTCTGTTTATATAATTTCTGCTTGTAATTACTGTTTGTGTTTTGTGCTAACTTTTCCCTCTGAACTAAATGAATTATATATGTATATTTAATTAAAGTGAGATTGTAAACCCCTTAAAGTTGCTTTCCTTGGAAAACCAGATGGAAGAATCTGTGCTAGCAGCCTTCATGTGTGCTGGTGTTGTTGGTCTTACTCCTCCACAGCAGCTGCAAGCAGCATTGTTGTTAAAATCAGTTGAGGAAACTGAAGTAAACAGAGGCAAAGTAACTGCTCAGGTAAGCATCTGAAGGTGGATTGGAACTCAGAACTCTTTGACTACAGGCCTAGCTGACTCTTAATTATTGCTTAATTCAATTGAAAATAGAGAAATAGCTTCATGTACTTCAGGGCTGTCCAACCTTAGGTTATCTTAGGGCCGCATTAAAATAAAATAATTATTCAAGGGCTGTGTCCAGAATAAAAAATACAGTACACTAATAGAAAGTGGGGGAACATGCTTCATCAATATGATAGCCAACGGTGTGAAGTGCAAAAACAAATACAAAACAACAAAGTGACAACACAACAGTATAAAGGTAGGTGCACACTGACTAGTCTGCATGGTACAAACATGAGATATGTTCGGTCTGTAATACTGCTTAAAAACATCAAAAAAATCAACATCAAAGAGATTATTTATTAGTGATAGAATTAAAAAATCTAATACGCATTCTGTGCAAATTATTATTTTATTTTTTCACTCATGAAAATTAAAACCCACAAGTGGGCCACATAAAATCACACTGTGGGCCACATGTGGCCCGTGGACCATATTTTGGACAGCCCTGATCTATTTTATAGCTTTAGTATCATGGTCTGGAAGGGAAAAGTCATTGTTTCATTTGAATACAAACCAAGAACCAGAGGAATGTCAATAAATGATAGTACAGGGAAGAAAATAGAATGGTGGAGGTAGAGATGTCTTTGGAAACTCCTTCCAATTACCATGTATCCAGAGTTTCTCTTCAACTAGAGGGTCCCAGATTTTAAGAATATTCCTCCTAAGATTGTGTCGAGGATAGACTTAATGGGAGCAAGGTAATGAGACTGATGATGGCCTCCAGAACATGAGGGTAGCTAATTATTCATCTTTAGAACCCCCAGGTGGAAGTGTCTGTGTGAATGATTGAGTAGAAATTCAATTAGCCCACTATTTGTAACTAGAACACCAGATGAAACAAGCTCCTGTGTAAAGGTGGGGGGACCCTACCCCACTAAAAAGTGATTACTTTTGTCAGCTAAATCAATCAGACACAGGCATATACATATATACACATATACACATATATACACATGTACATACATATAAATACACACACACATACATGGCTGGTTACCTTTTTGAATAAAAGATTTTCAACTAAGTGCTATAGGGAATCTATTCTAACTGAATGAGGGACTTGGTAACAGAGAGTTATTTCAGAATTAGAGAGAGTTAAGCCAGTGGTCAGCTAAGAGGAAGCAGTTTGGTCAAGCCCCTGATAATCACTAGGAGGGTTGAGGAGCATCTCAGCCTTAGCCCCATTAGTTTCCTGATTTGGTCCTTTCTTACTCCCCTTGGCAATAGGAGAATCTTCTGAACTTTGAGGGGTCTGGAGGATTTTGGATTTTTTATCTTTTCATCAGCATCCTAGCAACATTTGTAGAACAGCTAATGACAATGCCTGTATTGAAAGCAAAGGACAGAGTAAATGAAGATTCAATGCTCTACGAAGAACCTAGGAGAAAAGCTACATTATACCTTATGGGAACATCTTGAAGGCTCCAAGAAAAGGATTATGAGGAGTTGAATATTACTCCTTTGCCATATGTTCTTTCTAAGTTTGAGCCCACTTTCCCCTGGTCTCTGTATCTACTGGTAGTAGAGTATGTCACAGATTTTTGAGAGTGAAATGTTTTATATCAATGCTTTTTATTATACCCACTTAGTAAATATCCCATTCTAAAAGCTAATTAGGTCTGATTAATATTTATTATCTGATAATCATGGAGGTGGGGGAAGGACCATATAAGTAGGTGAAAACTCATGAATTATATGACATTAGAAATATAACATACAACCTCTCAGGGTTACCCTGAGATCCCAGGGAGAATATATTTGCCATGCTTTTAGGGACCCATAAGGGGGAGTTAGGGTAAGGACTCAAAAGCATGGTCTGAGCTGGTGTTCTAGCTAGATGTAGTAGGCTAGTTGAGTTTATACTGTCACTCATCATTCAAAACACTTCCACCTGAAGTTATAAAGATTGATGGGTTAATTGCTTCAAGGTTTGGGGGACATTTATAAGCCCTTCTATCTTAGCCATCCACCTTTCCATTCATGTATATTTCATCTCTTTCTTGCCCTAGCAGAAGTCAAATCTAAAGGTGGAAAGGGCATGTCAGTTGACTGCCCTATACAACAACCCACCATCCCTCTGACTCCTTAGGCACTCCTTTCACTGGGTACAGCTTTCACCACCATTCCCAAATGTTTGTTGTTTTCCACCCTGCAAAAATGTGAGCTCCTTGAGGGCAGGAACAGTCTCATTATTGTACCTATATTTTAAGTGCTTAGCATAGTACCTAAGTTCTTAATAAGCCATTTAAAAAAATTAAGTCAGATTTAAGGTGTTCTATCTTTTCTTTCTATTCTTTATCAGAGTTTATGAAGATTCCCAAGTGTTTGTGATTAAAGAAGGTTTATTCTGTTGAAACTTAAGTTAGAGACAGTAGAAGAAGCTAATGAGTAGAGGGTGGTGGTGGAAGAAATTGGCCAATGAGAAAGAGGAAAGATAATGATGGTGGGGGGCTTCAACTTAATTTATTTGCAATAAACTTTTAAAAAACCCACTATGTGCTCTATGATGCTATAGATATCGATCAATAAACACTATAATGTCCTTTATATTTGCTAGAGAGTATTTTGCTAAGTGATGGAAATAAAAATATAAAAGATAGCAGCTTTATCCTCAAGGAGTTTATATTCTGGTTGTTGATAGAGGTATTAAAATAGCAGAGAACAAAAAGATTAAAATTGAATTGGTCTATCTCAATTTACCAGGGACAGGAGATAGTATCAGCTTAAGAAAGATATAAAAGGAGATGTAGTTAGTCAATAAGAACTTATATCTGCCATGCGCCAGGCACTGTCCTAAGGGCTGTGCATCCAAAGAAAGGCAAAAGACTGGCCCTGTCCACAAGAAGCTGACAATCAAATGGAGAAGAGTTCAATTCAATGTGAGGAAGAGTATTTTGAATATCTAGTTGTGTGCATGTGAAATGAGGTATCTCCTGAGTTACTCTTCTAGCACTGGAATTGATAATTAGCTAGTGGGTGACAAGTCAGAGTGGGCTGGATTTGATGACTCCCAATATGCCTTCCAGCTCTGATGTTCCATGATTCTAGGAGGTGTCAGGCATGGAGGCTGAAGCAGAAAGGCTACATTATACTTCTTAGGGGAGGAGGTGAGCAGCCAGATCTTCTTGCTTTTAGTACCTTGTTTTTTTCAGACTATTTTGGCCAAGTTTGGGTCATTTAGAACATGGCGCTAGTGAATGAGGCTTAGGTTAGAGGTTCCACACTCACAAAGGAGAATTAGATACATATGGAAATGACTCCATGGCATTGAACCATACCTGTAGCCTCTGGGTGGTAGGAGTGAAACCTACATCATGTAGACTAAGCTGGTTTTTCCCTTAAAAGTAAGAAAATCATGCTCAAGATTAAATTGGCTTAGGGATTTAAGGCTAGAACTGTGACACAGCTTCCTGGCCATCTAAGGAAGTAGTAGATAGGGAGAGATTGAAGGTAAGTAAGAGAGTGGGAAAAATAGAGAGGCAATCTACTAAAGAAGATAGGATATAAAAGGATCACTTGTACATATGGAAAGGTTTGCAAAGGACCACCTCTTCCTGTGAGACAGGGTGAAGGAGGAGATAGTGGCAGAAGGCATTTGAATGATTTAAAATGGGAAGGGAAGGAGGAGCTCTCAGTGAATAACCTCATTTTTTCAGTATAATATGAAGCATGGCTTAGAATGGATCCTAGTTTCTAGCTGGCAGCCTCAAAAGTGTGTCCCATTGGTCATAAAGGGAAAAAAGGAAAATGCCAGACATTGAGCTCCACTTACTGCTAATGGAAAAACAAGTTAAAAATGCGTCTTATCTTCCTATTGATATGCAAAAGACAGCCTATCATTATTACTGTTGTTGTTGCAGTTATTACAGGTGATCATGTTCTCTTTTCCCATTATCCCAAGGGGGAAAAAGTGCTCCATAACCCCATTTGGCTTTTGCTTTCTATGTGTGCCAGCTATATGCTAGCATTCTTTCCTCTAAGTTTCTGGTGTGAGTTTCCTATAAGGTTTATGACTTTAAAGGTCATTTTTTTCAATCAGGCTTGGAGGGTATTTTTTTCATCTTTCTTTCTTTTGCTGGTGTTGCATATCTCTACTGCAAGTAATTATTAACAGTCATTTGAGGGGTAATGGGTTTCCTTAAGGGCATTTGCAGAATGCTTTACAGTGTTATTACTTTAATGAATAAATAAAATAAAATTATGCTAGGGTTTAATCTACACAGCTTGGGTGCTTGTAGACACTCAGCCTCTAGCCTTGAGCCTCAAAATGTACCTGAGGCATAAATGAATGAATCACATAAGTACAGCCTGTACTGGCTTAAATCTGTGTGCAGCCAGGGCAGTATGGAGGAATTGAGTGTGCCTTTTGTGAGGCAGTAAGTCAGACTGAGTGGAGACCTCTGCTTTCTGAAGTATGTTTTGGGTTTATTTCATTTGGTCTGGGTTAGCTGCTGAGTGGGTATCAGCCTATGCTGTAATAAAAGGAGTTCTAAGAAGACCCTACCCCCCCAAAATGCTGTCATAATATCTCTCACTATGATTAAAATTATACTTTATAGTGATTATGATAGAGTAATGATAGAGCCAGGAGCCGTTCTGAAAGTGGAAGTGTCTTTACCTATTTTATATTTTTTCTGGGGATGGGATTAGGGGAGGTATGATGTCTAAAACATCATGTTCTAGAAATACCATTGATGGGACAAGAGAGAGCGATCATAGAATTAAGGATTTCAGGAAAGGTTTTTGCAAGGAGGAAGTTGTAAGTGGAGACTAGGTGTAACGAGATGGTGGTCTCCAAGGGGATGAATCACAGCCTTTCATTGAAGAAGCGTGAGGGATGCTGCCATGGTACAAAGCATAATTCACCCTAACTCATCAGATTTTGGCTCTAATTTCTAGGTGGAAAGTTTTTTTTCTTCTTTGTACATAAAACACATTACTTTTCCTCTATGAATTCATTTAAAGCTTTTGACACTCTAAAGAATAAGAGATTGACACCTAATTTGAAAAATTATAACCTGGTATTCAAACATTCAAATTAATTCTCTCTATAGGTCTCTCTCTCTCTCTCTCTCTCTCTCTCTCTCTCTCTCTCTCTCTCTCTTTCTCTGTCTCGTATATGTAAGTAAAAGAACACGTAAGCAAAGGAAAACATGTTTTATTAAAAAGTTCTACGTGTTCCTGAATGTTCCCAACCCTTCATCAAAAGGGAGCCATGGACTAATGCTGAATTGCTCCTTTCCTGCCTCCCATGTATTCTTGTGTCACTGGACTGATATTCTAGAAAACTGTCCATCTAGCATGACCTTCTCTCTACAATACAGAGAGAAGCTTGTTTCACCTGAAAATCTTATATTTGGAGCTTAAAGGATGTTTGAAATCTTCTGGTCCAACTACTTGTTTTACAAATGAGGAAACTGAGTTCTAAAGAAGTAAAGCTATTGATCTGAGTTCATGTGAGCATTTTGCCCTTTTTGGAGGTCTTTGAGCAAAGGTACAAGACAAAGGTATCATGTATGTTATAGAAGGGATTCTTGTTCCATTATGGGTTAGACTAGATAGCCCCTGAAATCTCTTCTGCCTTCAGTTCTATGATCTATGAGTCCTTTCCCAGTCCCTAAGTATAGGCATTCCCAAAAGATTAGTCCTCAGCCATGTTTTTCCCGTTTAATCATTTTCTTCATCTCATTGCTTCAGATCGGTTTTCTATGCAGATGATTTCTGAGTGTATATGTTTAAGATACCAAACTGCTGACTTTCAATTAAATATCCTTTATGTATTCTTGTCATGACACTGTTGCTCACCCTGTTTTCCCAACTCTCCACCAACTAATTACCAATTCAAACTCACCCATATTTGAATGTCCAGCTTAAGTCTCACTTTTCTCTGACTTCTTTCAAGTCTCAACTGAAGTATCACCTTCTTCTAAATTTTTTTCCTGATCATCCTTAATTTTAGTGCTTCCCCTCTGAGATCATCTCCAATGTACTGTGCGTGTGTTTGTGTATATATATATATATGTATGTATATATATATATACATGTATGTATGTGTATGTGTATGTATATATACAAAGTGTGTTTGAGTTACTACAGAAGTCTCATTGGCTATTCAGGAATATGCTATTAAGTTGAAGCATCTTTCTCCTTAGAAAGTAAGCTTTTCTAACTCAAACTTCTGGCTTCAGACTAAGGGAGGACATAAAAAGACAGGACCCCCTAGCTCTTTTGACGGCCAAGATCAATGTTTTTCTCTTCTGTTTCCCATTCTAACTCCTAACAGCTTACCCTTGAATCAGAATTCAACATTCATTTACTAAATGATCAGCCCATACCTCTACTTCTCACTCCAAATCAATAATCCTGTGATCTATGGTCCTAATTGCTTTTTCTGTATAGACCATTATGTAGGAGATATACAGTTTAACTAAGACATGGTCCTTGTCCTTATAAAACTTAAAGGCTAGTAGGAGAATGGGACATATCCAGATAACTATAATACATGATATTATACTCTGTGTGCATGAGAGTGGTATAAAAGGAAATACTAAACCAGAACCAAATGAGAGAAAGCCTTTATTAATTGAGCAGATAAATAGGTAAGACTTCCTGGAGGAAGCACAATTTGCATTTGGCTTTTAGGTGTAGATAGGGAATCAATATACAAAGAAAAGGAAAAAAAATTTCAGGAATGTTTTTTAACATTCAATAACATAAGAAAAGGCACCGAGGTATGCAAGCAGGGAAGGCATTCAGAAGATAGGGAACAGAGCAGTTTAGTTGTAACACAGAGAATATAATAAAGGAAGGACTTATATTGGGATATAGGATATAGAAACAGACCACACAGTGCAACTCTGTTTGCATGTCATATATCTCATTCACATCATGTTCACCATTAGGTTTGTGGTCAAGATGAAGTTTCTCATGGATATAGACTTGTCCCCTAATGGGAGTGGAGACAATGAGGTCTTTTGAAACTACACTTTAGGACCCCTCCAGGATCAAGTAAACACCACCTACAAGCTTATGTATACCTACCAAACTGTAGACCGTGTCATGAGTTAGCATGTGGAGTTTGGCATATTATCATTAAAGAAGATTATTATGATGTAGACTATTGGTCTATTAGACAGTCTGATGAGTGAGTCTAATCCTGACATAGACATTTTCAACTCTTTCTATACGTTCCAGGTAGCTGAGGACATCTGAAAAGGTCTCTCTGACAAGGGCTAGTTCTACCTCATAGGACTGCTAAATGATCTGGGAAAGATACTGGTTATGGTTGATGAGCCATGAGGTTTAATAGATAGAAACAATTTCCTTGTCATCTATCATCCTCAAAAAGCTATTATTTCCTGGACTGGATTTTTCAGGATAATCTTGACACCAAGGATCCTTGATACTTCAGTGAATATGATATATATAACTCCTAGAGTGTCCTAGGGATTGTGTTGATGTCCTGGGGTCATGATGAATACATGTACCAAATGATAAAGTTCAACAAATTCTTCCCCTCCCCACTCCAAGCTTATTATATGATCTGTTTCTACTCTTTCTACCGTTGGCACAGGGGGGTGAATATGTGCATCTCTGTAACACTTTAATGGGGGTATAGAAGTTCAATAAGTTTGACCTCTACACCAAGTCAGAGGCCTTGCTATATGTGTCAGCTCTGGCCACTCTACTAGGACCTCATCGACAAGCACTGCCTTGGAACCCTCTGCTAGTGATTTTTTTCTACCTGGACTCCTTTTTAAAAATTTTTTTTTTATTATTTAATGTATTTAGTTTTCAGCGCTGATTTTCACAAGAGTTTGAATTACAAATTTTCTCCCCATTTCTACCCTCCCCCCCACTCCAAGATGGCATATATTCTGGTTGTCCTGTTCCCCAGTCAGCCCTCCCTTTTGTCACCCCACTCCCCTCCTATCCCCTTTTCCCTTTCTTTCTTGTAGGGCAAGATAAATTTCTATGCCCCATTGCCTGGGTATCTTATTTTCTAGTTGCATGAAAAAACTTTTTTGTTTTTGTTGTTGAACATTTATTTTTTAAAACTTTGAGTTCCAAATTCTCTACCCTCTTCCCTTCAACATGGGCCACATGCGTATCATTATGTATAACCCTTCCACAACACTCATGTTGTGAAAGCCTACCTATATTTTGCTTCTTCCTAACCTATCCCCCTTTATTGAATTTTCTCCCTTGATCCTGTCCCTTTTCAAAAGTGTTTGTTTTTGATTACCTCCACCCCCACCTGCCCTCCCTTCTATCTCCCCACTTTTTTTATCTTCTTCTTCCTGCTTTCCTGTGGGGTAAGATACCCAACTAAGTATGTATGATATTCCCTCTTCAGGTCAAATCTGATGAGGGCAAGATTCAGTCATTCCCCCTCATCTGCCTTCTCTTCTCTTCCTACAAAAGTGCTTTTTCTTGCCACTTTTATGTGAGATAATGTACCCCATTCTATCTCTCCCTATCTTCCTCCTTCCTCTCTCAATATATTCCTCTCTCATCCCTTATTCATCTTCAACTCACCCTGTGCTTGCTCTCTCTCTCTCTCTCTCTCTCTCTCTCTCTCTCTCTCTCTCTCTCTCTCTATGTATATCTATCTATCTATCTATCTATCTATCTATCTATCTATCTATCTATCTATATCTATCTATATATATACATATATATACACATACATATATACATACACACTCACATATATATATACATATGTATTTATATATACATATGTATATATGTGTATATATATATATACATATAAATATATACATGCATGTTCCCTTCACCTACCCTAATACCGAGGTCTCATGAATAATACACATCATCTTTCCATGTAGGAATGTAAACAAAACAGTTCAACTTTAGTAAGTCCCTTGCAATTTCTATTTCTTGTTCTTTTTCTTAATTACCTTTTCATGCTTCTCTTGATTCTTGTGTTTGAAAGTCAAATTTTCTATTCAACTCTGGTCTTTTCACTTAGAAAGCTCAAAAGTCCTTTATTTTATTGAAAATCCATATTTTGCCTTGGAGCATGATATTCAGTTTTGCTGGGTAGGTGATTCTTGGTTTTAATCCTAGCTCCATTGACCTCTGGAATATTGTATTCCAAAACCTTCAATCTCTTAATGTAGAAGCTGCTAGATCTTGGGTTATTCTGATTGGGTTTCCACACTACTCAAATTGTTTCTTTCCAGCTGCTTGCAGTATTTTCTCCTTGATCTGGGAGCTCTGGAATTTGGTGACAATGTTCCTAGGAGATTTCTTTTGGGGATCTCTTTGAGGAGGTGATCTGTGGATACTTTCAATTTCTATTTTGCCCTGTGGTTCTAGAATATCAGGGAAGTTCT
>JAQQSZ010013843.1:0-11663 GCA_028646595.1 Phalanger gymnotis
TTCCAAGCCCTTCGGTCTCTTAGTGTAGAAGCTGCTAGATCCTGGGTTATTCTGATTGTGTTTCCACAATACTCAAATTGTTTCTTTCTGGCTGCTTGTATTATTTTCTCCTTCACCTGGAAACTCTGGAACTTGGCGACATACATTTCTAACTTTGTGGAATTTCATTTTAGTTTGGAGTGGCTGAACCTAGGAAAAAGGCATATCAAAATTTCTATAGAAGGTATGATGCTGTGAAAGATTTTGAAGAGATGAATCAAGCTGGTATCTTTCAGTATGGAAAACCATAATGAAATATACAGGTAATAAAACATTTTGTTATTTGACATATTTTATATAATCACAGTATCACGGATTGTCAGTTTGTACGAAGGTAGTAGCTCTTGGTAGCTTTTAGAAATAAATTTTTAAAAGTTAGTTTGTTAATCTGGATCGATAGTGTTAGAAAGGATGTTGTTCACAAACGCTAATTTAATATCAGTGAGAACTATAAAACTCTAGAGGCTGGTGTTGATTTTTGGACATTAATTGGGTTACATCCTGGCTTTGTGGAGATAGGCAGAGGTTTGTTTCCACTCATTCCCTTCTTGGGAGCCTCACACATCCTTGGAACTCATCCATGTTTTATTTGGTTAGAATAGGTATAGATGATTTGCTCTATGGTGCCATGAGTCTAGGCAGCTTGTCTAGATCTTTATGAACTCTTAAGAACTGTAGTCAACCTAGTTACAGAAAGATGGCGTGTTTTTTTTTCTTATTTATTTTGCCAGCTACTATCGAAAGCTGTTGCTTTCCTTAATAATTCTGTCTTTTCCAACTATTTTGCCTCCTTTGTGTAATATACTCCCTCCTCACCTTCGCCTCTGAGAATCCCTAGCTCCCTTCAAAGCTGAGCTTAAGTGCCACCTCCTGAAAGAGGCCCTCCTTTCTTCCTACCTCTACCACCCAAAATTCCTTCACATTCTCTTTTTATATATTGTTAACTTGAAGAAAAAGACTGTTCTGGTTTTTTTTTTTCTGTATCCCCATCCTCTAAGACAGGCCTGGCACATAGTGGGTGCTTAATCAGTGTGTCTTGATCGATTGCTAATTGCATCACTTATTAACAGAGGCATGCAGACAATCAGCTGAGTGGTGTAGTGGATAGAGTACAGGACCTGAAGTCAAATCTGGCCTCAGATGCTCAGTAGCTGTGTTACTCTGGAAAAGTCACTTCACCGTGTTTGCCTCATTTTCCTCATCTATAAAATGAGCTAGAGAAGGAAATGGTAAACCACTCCAGTGTCTTTGCCAAGAAAACCCCAAATAGGGTCAAAAAGAGTCAGACGCAATGATTGAACAGCAACAAAGCAAATTGAGAGTGGGGGGGTGGAGTCTAAAAACAAGTTACCGACTTTGCATAGATTTAACCTTTTGGAGATACGGCCTTTAGCTGTGTTGTTAGGAAAGGCTTAGATTATATGAGAGACCACACATAGAAGTAGTTCATCGAGGTTGTAACCTTGTAGGTTAGGCACCGGATAATTACATTTCTGACCTCTAACAACTCATGAAACTGTCTATAAGGGATACGTCTGGTCTCGGGTCTGCATCGATGGAAGGAGTATCTGCATCGACGAAATTGTTCCTCCTAAGACCTAAACTATAAATTTAACTCTTCTAGTAACTTGTTTTCTCATGGTCTAAAACTTTATTGTGTATTAAAAATAGAAAACACTTCCATGGACATGGTGGCATGTCCAGATCTGAAAAATGAGAAGTCAGAGTTTTCCCAATTTGCAGGTTTATTGTTCTGTGCTAATTTTGTGACCAAGGAAGGAATAATTGAGTGGGATGGGTGAGGAGGGTCTCATTTTGGGAGCCCCATATGTGAAATATGGAAATAACAAGGCGCTTTTATGAGGAACTAGGGGCTTAGAGAGGTCCTTGCATGTGCCACTGCAAGGGAAAAGGTAGGGACTGAGCTCAGAAAAAGGAGAGTGAATATTGATATGAATTGTCAACATGCATTGTCTTAACTAAGGGCTTTCTTCTTTTTTACAGGCTTCAGAGGCTTGAGGTCCCTGGATACTTATACTGATGTGTTTTTGTTGTGCTCTAACATGAAATACATGCACACTGGCTGTGGAATAATCTAACTTGATAATAAACAGTTGATGACCTATGTGTGGTAACTTAAATTGTGTACCTTAGTTGTATGTTATTAAGTATTTATAATTCTCTTCACCTCTTCCCATCACAAGTCTTTTCTTAGATGTTTCATTCACACTAGGATGTAAGTAATTGGAAAGCTCAGAACCTTACCAAAAATTAGAGCTTTTAAGTTAAAAGGAATGAAATTGTAATTGTAGAATTTCACATGGATCAATGAGGATGATTTTGGATATTTTGCCATCACTTACTTCCTGTTCTGACAAAGATGTCAGCCCTGTTTCTAAAATTTATGGTAATCCCATATCCTTTTATTTCCATTGGTTATGGAAATAACCATTTGATTTATTTCCATTGGCATAGCTAGCAAAGAGTTTCACCTTCTTAGCCTTCTTCAGGCTGAAGCAAAAAAAGGTCAACATGATAATAATAGCTGTATAGACCATTTTGGTTTACAAAATACCTTAAAATATATTATCTTATTCTTGACCTGTAGGCAGGTGTTGCAAGTATACTTCCCATTTTCTAAGAAAAAACAAGTTCATGGAAACAATGTGTGGCCCCTTAATTTCCACTGTGACCAGCCAACCATATATGTCCAGGTAGAGTCAAGGCTCTGCTGCCTGACAAATTGAGTGTCTCAGAGCACCATAGTTTATAAGAATAGAGATTAAAGCCGGAAATTACCTTTGAAATCATAAACATTTTATAGATAAGGGTATGGCTTGCCAAAGATCGTACAGATAATAAGATGCAGAGAAAGTATTGTACACCATGGTTCTCCTGCAAGAGTGTTCTGGAAGGCACAAGTCTTAAGAGACACGGGTCCAAGCAAATCAACCTCCGGCCTCACCTTTGGATTCGATTAGACAATGTTCAGCCCTATAATGTTGAGTCTTATTTGATGGTTTGAAGTGGTGTAGCATCTTGAGTATGAGAGAGAATAAGCAGTTGGGAAAGTTTCCCAGTGATTGTGACCATGCTTTTTATTGGAAGGTTAACTACTAATTTTTGTTCATTGATAATTGTTAGAAGTTTTGGTTCTAGTCTAAATATTCCTGTAACACACTAATGAAGTAACAGTAATAGATTGGTATAGTTGTTCATTTCTCAGTAATGGTTATTTACAGTGAAAATGTTTGAAGTTTTAATTAGTTTTAAAATATTTTGGACTAATGTGAATGACATTGCAGGATTAGAAAAAATTTAATAATTGTAGGTGGACTGAATTCCTGGTGTTGGTGGGGTGAAATCCAGGCTATTGCACCATTCCTTTTGTGTATTGGGACAAGAGGTGTAGCTAGTGAAAGAATGCCAGGTAAAGTGAAATGGCGTTTAGAAATCAACAGGTGGCAGATTGTACTATGTGCAATGCTACGTACTATGTGTCATGTGAAACAAAACAGCAGCTGCTCACTAAGACTTCCGGTTGAGATGGAGGTTATAGAAGGTGTGCTGCAGCCACACGTGAGGCCACTTTGGAGGACAAGGAGCCAGCAGGTAGGTGCACTAGGAAAGGCCAAAGAAGGTGGTGTTTGAGTGAAATCTGGATGGAAGCAAAAGAATTCTAAGGTGAGGCGAGGATCGAGAACATTCGCATGGGGAGCGGCAGCTGCCAAGGCACAGTGTTGCCTAGAAGGAAGTGGAGTTTTAAAAGACTGGAAAGATAGGAAAGGGTCAAGTCAAAATGAACTTGAGATGCCTAAGAGTATATTTGGTCCTAGTAGTGAAAGAGCTGCCGCCATTTAGAGGACGGATGACATGGGCAGACTTAATGCTTTAATAAAGTGGATGGAGTAGAGTGGGGACAGCCTCAAGGTAGGAGGACCAGTTAGGCTGTTAGATAGTCTAGAGGCATGGACAACCTAAACCAGGCTGGTGGCTGTGAGAATGGAGAGTGGGGACATGTGATCCGTAAGATGAGAACTAGGTTTTGTTTTTTTCTTGAATCCTCATGATCTCTCAAACTTCTCCCAGACAGAAATTATGCCAGAGATAAGCAATTTGAGCTCTCCCCAGTTTAGGATCCCCAGAATCTAGACAAGGCCAGTATTCCCTAATCCCTAAGGAGCTCATTCAACACCCACTCCCTCTCCACCCACCGTGCCCCTGGCAGCCATGCTACATAAGCTCATCCAAATCAACCCTCCACCCTCCTTTCTTTGATGCCATGAAGATCCCAACTGGCATCCTCATTGCATCATTCTGGGCCACAGCAGAGCTCTGCAGAAAAGCAGAGCAATAGAGGAAATGGGGCAGATGTGTGCCTGAGCATTGAACAGAGTCCAACTCTACCTTGACCTCACCCTCCTCCTGACACCCCAGAAATCTGTCTGGCTAACCCAGCCCTTTGGCAGCATTCTTGTTGGAGCAACAAGAGCGTGGTAGGAGACACATACAAGGTGATCTCTATTACTCTACATCCTGACTTCACCCTTCCACTTCATCCCAGAAATGATCTTAACTCCAGGTGGCAGAAATTGGCTCAGGTTTCCATAGTGGCACGGTAGTCGTCTGTTGTTGAATCAGAGAACTGAGGAATAGAGGGAATGAGGCAGAATACATGTGGCATTCCACTGTGTCTGAGGAAAAGAGCTCAGTATTCAGCTCAGGCTGGTCCTGTTCACCCAGAAATCAGTTGGGACCCAGATGTAGGCTGGAGAAATTGGAGTTGCCCAGTATGGGAGGAGACAAATACTCTTCTAAGGAAACCACTGCTAGAGAGAAAGAAATCGGAAAAAGAGCAACAGGGAAATTCGGGGGGAAAGGCTGACAATTCACAAAGATCTCAGGAGAAAGAAAAGATTTTTAGCTTAAGCCCATAAACCTAAAGGGAAAACATTAATAGAAGGAAATATGGCCTGCAAATCTAGTAAAGGCATCTTTGGATAAATGCTACAAAACAGGAAAATTATGTGGAACCACAGAAAGAGAAATGAGAATTTGAGGTGCAGGATTTGTGGCCTAGACAGCAGAAACAACTTGCAGAATAGAAAAAACTTGGGTCTGTGGTTTCGAGTCTCATCAAAGAAACAAGACAAATTAGGGATGCAAATACCTAGAAGTGAAGGACCACCTGGAAGAAGTAAAAGGCATTAATATTAAAAGAAAACATGCTCTGTGTGCAAGTCAAACAGACAGGATGCATAAAGATAATGTGAGGATTATAGATCTCCCAGAACATTACAAATCAAAAAACCTGAACACCATAATGCAAAAAATAATACAAGAAAACTGCCCAGAACTTAATGCAGAAAACAACACACCAGATGAAAGTATCCATAGATCACCCCTACGATAACCTCCAAGGTAAAAGAATAAAAACAATCCTAAAGCCAAGGCTGCAAACTCTAAGATATATAGTGGTTAAATTTAGCAATTCTATTGAGAAACAAATTCTGCAAGCAAAAATATGAGAAACCTTCAAATAAAAAGGAAAAGAAATTTAAATAATACAAGACTGTTCTGCACCCACCAGAATGTAGATGGGAATGAAATAACCTAATTCAAGATACAGCCCAGGGTGACCTACCCTGCAAATCAGTCTAACCAAAAATGACAAAATAAGGATGTCCAATAATAAAGAGGCATATGAAACATTCTTAGAAAAAAAACCAGACCTGAAAAAATTATTTGTTTCTTAAACAACCAGACACAAAAACAGTAAATAACACCAAACGTGGACAACAACAATGTAACAGAGAGACCATTAAGAGGTGACCAAAAGTCTTCCTAAATGTACATGAGGAGATGGGTGAAAGCAAAAGTCAAATAGAAGTAACGGTGGGGGAAAGAAGCAGGAAACGTGATGGATTAAACCTCACAATGTCCCACCTACAGAGGAATCTATTTATGTGGGACTGAATTATGTGAGAGAGTGTATAACAAGGAGAAAAAAAGAGGGAATATGTGATGTATCCTCAGTCAAGTCAAAGGCTTCCCAGTGAAAGGAAAAATAACTCCTGCAGCTTCCCAGGAAGAAGAGAGCCTGCAGGTGAAAGACAAGGAGGCAAAGGGAGCTACTGAAAAGGGGCAAAAAAAGGGACAACTTTGTTTCGATGGTGAAAGCAACACTACTGATAAATGTGCCCTGTGAGTGGAGAGGCATTCTTTAAAAGGAGACAGGGAACCCACAATAGGTATCATCTGCAGACTACTCATATTGCCTCAGGAGAAGGGGAATCGGAGATTCTAGAGGCTGCTGACCCCCAGAAGAGAGGGCCCAGCAAAGAGATTTTGGGGCAAATGGGCAAAAATGATCCCTGCTATCACCTGCAGGGATTGATATGTTTCTACCTCTTTTACTCCACCATCTTGGCTCAACAGGCAGGGGGCAAGCTGTACAAGGCAATAACAGAAACTATTTAGAAGAGAGAACCCAAAATAGGTACCTCCAAAGTTCTAAAAAAAAAAGGATGCATACGCACATATATAGTACCTACTATGTGCCAACTACTGTATTACAAATGTTATCTTATTTGATCTTCTTAACAACCCTGTTATTATCTGTTTTATAGTTAGGAAACTGAGGCAGACAGAGGTTAAGTAACTTGCTATAATAATAACTTATTATTAAGCTAATAAGTGTCTGGGGCTGGATTTGAACTCAGGTCTTCCTTATTCCAGGCCCAGCACTTTATCTATTACATCGCTAGTTTAAGGGTAATGAGTCAAAAAGTGAAAAGTCTAGAAATAGAAAGACAAAGTAAATAATGAAGAGAGTGAAGGAAATCATTTTAGGAAAAGGTACAGCAAATAAAATTTTAAGAATTAATGAAAAAATGGAAAGGGAAGAAAAGAAGTATTTACTTGAGTATTAAACTGAGAGGAAAAAAAGAGGGGAAGAACTAAATAAATACATAAAAGCAAGCAAGCAAGAGGAAGTAAAAAACAAAACTCCAAAGTCAGGGAAAAGGTAATAAATAAGAGTGGGGGAGCTTGAGGGTAAGGGGAAGAGTGGCTAGGAAAATGGCCATCCTAAAAAAGAGTTAAACTAACTGGAGACATTGTACCAGGTTTAGAGCACAAGAATAGGAAAAATCATAGTTTGGGAAAACCCCAATATTAAAGAGAAAAGGGGGAAAATGGAAACCTAACTCATAACTTTAAATGTGAATGGATTAAACAGTCCAATGGAATGAAAAAGAATGAACGACTGTATAACAAAACCTCACTTTCTAAAACCACATTTTAAAAAAAAGACATCCACAGAATAAAATGAGGGGTTACAAAAAATTTGCTATGCAACAAGTGAATCCAAAAAAAAATAGGAGTTGGAATAATGTTATCAGACAAAGCAAAAATAAACATTCAGAACAAAAAGGAATAAACAAAAGACTGCATTATGCTGAAAGAAACCATATACAACAACCCAATATCAATATTAAACTTACAGGCTCCAAATGCCTTTAGCATTCAAATTCATAAAGGAAAAACTAACTGAGCTACAAAAGTACACAGAGTAACACAATAATAGCAGATTTCAAAGTCCCTTTCTCAGTTTTGAATAAACTGAACTGAAAGACAAAAAGGGAAAGTATAGAACTAAAAAACTGCTAGAGAAACTTAGTGTCCCAAAAGCAGAAATTTATTATAAAGCCAGAAAAAGGCTAACCAACATGAAGAACACACACACACACACACACACACACACACACACACACACAAACTGAGGACCATTGATTCTTTTTATGGAGACAGGATCAAAATGCCAATTTGGGAGAGGATAACAATGACACTATATCCACATCTGATACCTCAAAAGGTAATGTGAACTGGTCTCCAGCCCAAAAAGCATTACCGGAAGAGCTAAAGGAGGATTTTAAAAACCAAATTAGGGAGGTAAAAGAAAAAATGGAAAAAAAAAATGGAAAAAATGGAAAAAAAAGACTTAGAGTGTCTCCTAAATGAAACTGAAATAAATAGATATATTTCTTATCAGCAGGTGGAATTTTTACAAATATTGACCACGTATTAAGGCACAAATTTTGCAAATAAATATAAAAAGATAGATTAAATATATCATTGAGACAATGAAATAAAAAAAATAGTAATCAGTTCAGGAACCACAAACAAAAGATAGATTCAAATGGAGACCTATTAGTGCAATCCAGGTCAGTTGTTTTTGCTATGCAATACCTTGCTTTTTTTTTTTCAGTCTTTTGACTTTGTTTTTATTATTTGTTGATGTTTCTTGGAGTCATTAGCTTCTATTTGGTCATTTATAATTTTCAGGGAGCTATTTTATTGGGTAAGGTATTATATCTCTTATTTTTCAATTTGTTAATTCTCTTTCCACATCTTTCTATCATAGCTCTCATTCCCCCCCCCCCATTTTCCCCTCTGCCCTTCTCATTTGGTTTTAAAAATAATTTTTAGCTCTTTTTTTTTTTTTAAACTCTTTCTTTGCCTCTTCTGGTAATTCTGGTTGGCCTTGCGCCCTAGCTGCATTTTTCTTTGAGGCTTTGCATATAGATGATTTGTAGTCATTCTCTTCTGTGTTTATGATCTTAACCCTGGTTTAAGGGGTTGAGAGTGAAGGAAATAAACCATTTCAGGAAAAGGTACAGCAAATAAAATTTGGGTCTTAGCAAGTCTGTTGTCTTGCCCTTGTTGGAAGTTAGAGTACATTGCTGCTGGACTCAGCTACTATCAGCCCTCTGTGAAGCTGCAGATTCAGAGAGACCAAACCAAGTTTTCTTTGATTTGGAATTCTTGTGCTGATTATTCTGCTTCAGGCTTCAGCCTAAGCTGGAAGCTAGAAATGAGTCCCTACTCTATTCCTGGGGTCAGACAGGACCCACATCACTACTGGGTTTTTAATTTGTTCCTCAATCAGCAGAGAGCTTGGGACTCTACCACATCTATGAACAGGTCCTTTTCTCCAATCCTCTCAGGATCTGTGACCTAGAACTAACTGGGTAGGTGGTGAGTGACAAAATTGCTAGATGGCATCTATTCCTGTACTTATGCACTAGTTCAAGGACCCCATGGGAACTGTTTTTACCCCAGTGCTTCGTGTTCAGGGCTAGAGCCTTGGCCCTTGTTCAGTCCCTATGCACTGGAATGTTCCATGCATGCTCCTGGACAGACTACATCTCTAGCATCCTCAGAACTCTCTTTCCCTATGCTGCCCAAGGCTGGAAAAATGACACACTGTGATTTTTGTGTAGGAGGTATTATGGGGGACCTGGTCGGTAATTCTTCCTACTACTCCATCATCTTGACTCTGCCCTATTTGGTCCCATTTTGGGTTTTAGGTAGTTTGATAATTCTTTAATAATCCCTTGTTCAAAGTGTTTTCCAGGTTAATTGTTTTTGAAAGTAGGTGCCTTATGTTTGGGGCAGCTAGGTGGCCCAGTGGATAGAGTGCCAAGCCTGGAGTCAGGAAAAGTCCTCTTTCTAAGTTCAAATCTGTCCTCAGATGTTTACCAGCTGTGTGACCCAGGGCAAATCAGTTAACCCTGTTTGCCTCAGTTTCCTCATCTGTAAAAAGAGCTGGAGAAGGAAATGGCAAACCACTCCAGACAGTATTTTCACCAAGAAACCTCCAAATGGGGTGATGAGGAGTTGTGAACAACCACCTTATATTTTCTTCTATTTAAAAAAAAATCCTTGATTTTGTTCTAAAATGCTTTGTCTTTTGAAGTCATTGGAATGTGATTCTTCCACTGTTTTTTTCAGGGAGTCCATTACTTAGGTAAGCTTTTCCAACTTCTGTTCTAAGTTAGTTATTCTCCCATTTTTTCCCCTCCAGAGCTCTAATTTCAATTCTAATTTCATTTATCTCTTGCTTCATTTCTTACAGCCATTCTTGTAGTCCTTGTGGCCAAGCCATTTTTTCCCTGTGGCTCTGTTTATATTTATAAAGTTACTTTTTTCATCAGTTTCTCTTAATTCATAGTCTTTCTTTATTATATTTGTTATTTTCTTTGTTTTGACTGCCATTACTCCTTTTTCAGTCTTCAGGCCAGTTTATTTTGGCTTCTTCATGCAAATTCTCTCTGAGCCTCTTTTGGATTTCGACTTTTTGCTCAGGTCTTGCTTGATTGGTGGAGCTTACTTCTGTTACTCTGATTTGATTTTTTTAGGTTGTGTGAGGGAGAGCTGGATTCCTCTATCCCTTTCAGCTCTCCCTCTCTTTATGTTACCATCCTAACTATATATGAGATGAGATGAGATGAGATGAGATGAGATGAGATGAGATGAGATGAGATGAGATGAGATGAGATGAGATGAGATGAGGAAGTGGGCCAGATAGCTCCAGTTGCATCACCTACAGGTGGCTCCTAGGATCAGTAAGCATCTTTAAGGAAAATTTCCAACTCCCTTTGTTCCTATTCTTTATTCTCACAAAGCCATTTTGTGATATTGTAATTTGGTACTAGTCAGGATCTGGAGAACCAATTCATGATGACTAAACAACCTTAGAATTTCAGAAAGAGAATTTACACATTATCCAACTCTCTCACTTCATCAGTGATGAAACAGGCCTTAAGAGGTCAAGTGACTCACTGAAAACCACACAGTGAAGCCCTATCGAAGTTAGTTAAATGTGTTCTTGTAAACTTTGCTCTAATACTGAAAAAAATTTTTTAAGAAGTTTTCAAAAATAGTGGATACACACTAAAATATTTTTTAAATATTTAAAAAGCTTAATCAAAGACATGGTTCCAGAAGCTGAACAGCATCGGTCCTATGTTTAATTCAACTCTCTATATATAAAGTACCTATTGTGTTGCTATAGCTTTTGTGGCTAAAGGATTGTCCACAATAGGTGCCTGTCTCTCTCCTCTTATTCTCTTCTTAATCCCTTACAATTTGGCTTCCCACTTCATCATTCCAGCAAAACTGCTCTCTCCAAAGTTATCAGTGAGCTCTTAACTGCCTCGTCCCATGGCTTTTCTCAATCCTCATTCTCTCTAAACTCTCTGCAGTCTTTGACATTGTTGACCACCCTCTCCTCCTTCATACCCTCTCTAGGTTTTCAGGACACCACTATCTCCTCATTCTTCTGTTACTCAGACTGAGCTTTCTCAGTATCCTTATCCAGATCATGCCCTCTAACAGGAGCTAACCACTGGACTGGGCTCTCTTCTCTCCTTTATATGACTTCACTTGGTGATCTCATCAGCTCCCATGGATTTAATTCCCATCTCTATGCTGATGATTCTCAAATCCACCTATCTTGCCCCAACCTCCCTGCTGACCTCCGATATCGAATCTCAATTGCTTTTCAGACATCTTGAACTGGATGTCCAGAAGACACTTTAAATTCAATATATTTAAAACCAAACTCATTGTCTTTCTCCCTAAACAATCCCTACCTCCTACCTTTCCTATTGATGTGGGTGCAAACAGTGCTCTAAGGACTAAATTGCCTTTTTCCTGGGGACACCCTAATGTATCTTTTTTTTTAAATTTATTTTTGACATGTTTGGTTTTCAGCATTGATTTTCACAGGCGTTTGAATTGCAAATTTTCTCCCCATTTCCTCCCCCCCCCCCCCCCCC
>JAQQSZ010013844.1:0-11663 GCA_028646595.1 Phalanger gymnotis
TGAGTGCCACAAAGACATGAAGAAATAAGTATAGCAGGCCCAAGACATAGGTGAAATCAGAGAATCTCAGAATTGTAAGGAACCCCTGAATTCACATAGTCTAGCCTATACCCACAGCCGCCTAAAGTAAGTCACGTTATGATGGCATTTTATTTAATTAAGCATTCCTGTCTTTGACATAAAAATCTCATGAATGAGACCCTTATTATCTTGAAAAAAGAGACTTGTCCCAGGTCCTGCCTTTCCTAACCCATGGTCCATAGAATTGCCAATTATATTCCTAAGGTACAAATCATTTCCTATTCAATAAGATCCATTGGGTCCTTATTGACTCTTAAGATCAATTAACATACTATTCAAAATCCATCTCCAGCCCACATTTCCCACCTCATTTTACATTTACTCCATTTTTTACACTCTACACTCTTGACTTGACCCCAAATTACTGTGTATTTACTAGGTTATTTATTTTGTGTTCACTTTAATGTGTGCATGTTTCTCCCAATCATCATCTAATTGAGGATAGGGACTTTTATTTTATATTTGTATTCTTGATGCCAGACTCATTGCTTGGCATTTAATAAATGCTTATCAAATAAGTGATTGACTTTAGCAAGCTCTAGAATAGGTAAAAGGTATACAAGAGCAGAAGTTGTATCCAACTTGTTATGTGACTGAACACTAAAGGTCCTCTTCATGCTGCTCAACACAGGAAACAAGACTTTGTCAACATCTCTCAGAGCCTCAGTCCCTAAAATGGGTAACTGTATCTCTAGTCTCTACCCCATACGGTTGTTTTGAGACTTCAGTGTATTTAAGGCACTTGTAATCTGGAAGAAGCACTCTATAAATGTTAGCCATTGTTGTTGTTGTTGTTAGTACTAATGCTACCACTACTGGCAGTACCTAAACCCCAAACCCCAAACTATTGGCATGAAAGTTATTCTGGCTGCAAAGTGGATTTATTGGATTTTAAATATGAAATGAAAAGTAATGGCAAGTATGGCTTCCAAGCGACTCTTGTTAGACAAATCACTATGGGTTGATGGCGACAACAGGGGCAGAGGAAACACTGTTGAAGACTGACAAAAATTCTAAGCATTTCATCACATGATCTAATCACTAGCAGATCTTATTGATATAGAGTGGTAAAAGACAGGATAGCATATCTCTAGCAAAGGTATCGAACAGTCCAAGATACAAAGATGTAGAGCAAAATCATAAAAGAGATAGACCGAAATATTGATTATACCTGTACTAGTATTGGAATTTTAAATAATACTTGTGTACATGGATAATTAAATCTTCTAGCAGTATCATCTTTGAACATGAAAGAAAGATCTATTAGTAGTATTTGATTTCAGAAAAAGGCTGTTTGGCTTTGGACCCTGTGACCAGAATTTAAAAAAAAAATGTTTTCCGTTGAGAATAAATTTTCTGAGACTATTATCATTCGCTTAGGGGAAATGTCAGTATTCTTCATACCCTTCCAGTATTGTCTTGTTTTCATTTGGAGAATATTCTGCAACATTGTCTCCTGAGTTTCACCTTCTTTCAGCCCAGGGCAGTGCTACTATTTGGACTATTTTTTAAAATCATAAAGTATAAGATAAGGATCTCATTTCTATTAATATATTTTTTACATTTTTGTCACTTATCATTAAATCTTTCATTTGTGTGAGTGCATTGGAATAGTTTTATTACATTTATTAGATATTATATCTTTTGGAATTTTGCTTCACTGACAATGGTTTATTCTTTTTGTCTTTTTCTCCATGGAAAGCAAATAGATTAGGCTATTGTCTTTTGATTAAAAAGAACATTTGATAGACTGTTTTTTTATAATACTATTGCCATTTTTGAATCCCCAAAGTGACTAACATAAGATTCTAATAATGGTTGTCAGGTTTTTTGAATGAGGGATTTTCATGCTAAGTCAAATACATTTGAATTATCCTGATTCCTCTCATTTAAACAATAATGCATATTGTTTAAAATTAATTCATTGCTTAGGCCTTTTCTTCTCCTTTTTAAGATGAGTTTTACCTTGAAGGATCTAAGAAAGTGGTCCTCAAACTTCTTGATTATGTATGGGATATATTGCTATTCTTTTCCCCCATTATTTTCCCTGTACCCTAGACCATTCCTACCTCCCACCCAATAAGCCTTCCCCCATTTCTTAAAATAAAAAGAAGCAGGGTGAACATTTGAAGTACAAGGCATATAAGATATTAGGAAAAATTAGGATGGCTAATAGGTATGGATTTATATGTGGAATGACTTGACTCTTTGTATCTTATAGTAATGATATTAATACTCAAATGTAGTTTTTAAAGAAATAATTAAGCATTGTATGCCTCTGAGAGTCAGTAGCTTAAGTAGTTATTTGATGCCAAAATCAAAGCAATTCCATGGGACTTTTTTTTTTTCCTGGAGAACATGACTTCAGAAAAGGTTTAACTCATATGTCCTCTTAGAGAATTATCTTGGAATGATCCCAGTTTTATGAATGGGAGAAGTAGCAATCACTGTCATTTAAGGAAAAGTACTAAGAATGTTTTACTCTATTCTGCTCCGAGACTTCAGAACTTGAACAGCTCTATGGAATGAGAAAGTCCAGTTCACCCTATTAACTGACCTTTGGTTGTGTGACTACACTAATAAAGAAAGAAGCTAAATAAAGAAAACAAACCCCGAAGTATCAAGAATGTTGGCAATAGCTTACAACTATGAGCACTCTTGAATTTTGAAGGCTTAGTAGGGTATATTTTATCTATCTAAAGGTCAGAATTGCATCAAGACAGTTGTAGAACAACTGCTGATTTACAGTGGTAGAAGGTGTTTCTTCTCTGGGAATTTGATTCCAGTAAGATTTCAGAAGCAATACAAAAAAAAAAAAATCCCTTACTAAGCTTTTTATGTAGTTATTTGTTGTGATCATGTTTATAGCCTATTTGCACCTAATATGTATCTCTCCATTGCCTTTTCACTCACCCATATTTTTGATTCTTCAGAAACTTGGCATTACAATATTTGCAACCATATGTCATCACCAGACGTGGAGGATATCTTGTGTAGGGTCCAAATGGAAGAATTATCTTTAGATGGTGAGGTCTCTTAGATAATTTGCAGATAATATTGTGCTGATTATATTAAAACTCAGAAAATTATTGAGCCTTCTAACTGAGGTCCTTCTTAGTCAAAGAGAAAGGCCCAAGAAGCTATGTTGGAAAAACTGAATGGATAAAAAACCCATTGTTTAGACATTTGTCATGCAAATCTACTGATTTGGTATGCCCCTGCATGTGCCTGAGAAAGGTATTGCAGATGAACAATTGAGTTGGGCCCAAAATTGAATAGGATGGAAAAGAAGTAGATTCCTAAAAAAAACAGAATAAAAACAAAAACAAAAACTGATATAAAATAGTGATAACTGATATAAAAAAGCAGCTGTCACATTTTTTTTCACATCATTTGGTAAGTATTAGATATTTTGGTAAACTCATGAATTTTTCACCTCTGTCATTGTGTTTAAAACTATATATAAGATATACATCTTAAAAAATTCTGTAGACCTTTCCCTTCTTGTCTCACATTCCTCTGTGTGGCCTTGCTCCACTGTGGCCCACCACTCTTGGCACTGAGCCACTTTGGTTGAAAAATTCTTGATTTTCAGCTTTTTTAATCTAAACTATTTTAATTAGGAAAAATGAGGAAGCCCAAAATAGCTGAATTATATGTTTCTTTAAAACAATTTGTGCTTTAATTTAATTTTCATTAAGTAGAAAAATTGTTGTCTAGTTGTAACAAGAGCTTCCAGTGTAGGGCACTGTAGCTCAAGCTAACTTAAAACTGAAATAACTTTGAAATGAACACAGAGTTTGCTTATACATGGTATCATTTTGCAAAATTATAAAATTATTTTTTAAGGGCTGCTCTCGAGAGAGAGAGGAGTTTTCATGACTAACATTCCAGCTGTGGTTTTGGAGAATATATGTTTACTGAAGCCCCATACAAAGGGCGTTAGGTGTGTATGTTAGCTATGAGAGTGCTTAAAAAAGAAACTGAGGCTAGTTTCAAGTGAGTAAACCTTTATTCAGCAAACTTTCGAATAGCTTTCCTATGGAACTTTCGTGGTAATTCTGGAATGCAGGGTCAAACAACAGCCCAGTCATAAATTATTCCCTGGTGGCTCTGAGGCATTATGGCACGCTGTCCAGGCTAATCATTTCAAGCGGCCCATGGAAAACCACTTTCTGGTTAAGTCTGCATCATCCTGTTCCGCCAATGGAAAAAATTGAACATGATGAGGGTGTGTAGCTTGCAGACAAAAATACATCCAGCATTGCACAGGATCTGTTTTTAGCTCCTAACGGCCGAACATTTTGAAGTGTTAGACACAGTTTCCTGGCTTACCATGAGCAGAAAAGAAAGAAGTGTATATATGTGTGGATACACTTTACCTCTTTGTGAGATTGCTTCTGACACACAGAACCATGAGAAAAACTGGTTAAAACAGAAGTTTTGGTGAAGGTAAGATTTTTAGTGGCTAAAGTCTGGAAGAAAATGGTTTGGAATTACATCTTGTCTACGTTTATAAACTATAAATGTCAGTCCAAAGTGATTTTATAATAATAAACTATACTGTTCATTATTTTTAAGTTTTATGCTTGCTTTCTTTTTTCTAACTTATATAGTGTACTTCATTGCAGGCAATTGAATTTGGTACCTTCAAATTTGAGTGACTGTTGTGAAGTTTATCTCTTGAAACTCTTATCTATAAATCTCCTGTGTTACTCGGCTCAGTTTTCCAATTAGTTCTGGCAAAGGCTGACTCTGCTGATTTGTTGAGTATAACATACCAGTGATGTAGCATTTTTTTTTTTTCCCCCGCAGCCTGGGCACTTAAGGTATTCTATATCTATTCATTAAAATTTTCTAAATTATTTTTCTGGTGTATTCAGGATGGTTAGAATGCGAAAGAAAACTAGTGTATTTTTTTTGATTTGTCAGTTATTCCCATCATGCCTGTTTTCTACAATTTGACAGTTGAATTTTAAACTTTAATACTTCAAATGTAGTTAAACATCTTTAACATGCTAAAGTTCTTTCCTGAACTCTGCATCAGAAAAGAAAGCCCTTCTAATCTAGGGAGTGCCTTGTTTAAACAGAATGATTAATTCTCATTACAATTCAGCAGAGATGGCTAATTCCTTAGGGAGTTTGTGTGAGAAGTAGAAGTAACATGATGGTCAGTGTGCGTTTCTATTATGAGTGGCAGAGTTATGGCTCCTTGTTGGTATATTTCTCTTTTGCCTTTATGTTTATTTGGTCAAGCATGTAATTCATAGAAAATTGGTAGGTGGAAGTACACAAATAGGAGACTGTGTTAAAATAGCCCTTAACTTAGGCGATTATTTATAGAAATCCTAGAGAATATGGTGTTCCTGACTCATTGTTATAGGGATTTCCACATTTCCTAGGGTTACAAAACTGAGCAGTTTTCTAATGCCCTTAAAGTTTTTCTGAATTTTAATTTCTCTTTTTGACACTTACATTCAGTATTATTAAATTGAAAGATGTTTTTATTTACCTTAGCACTGCTAAGTGCAAAATGTGTCTTTCTTTCTAATATTAATAGTGACCTATGTAGGAAATTTTTTTGTGGTGCCCACTTCACTCTTAAAGGTAAAGGAACAAAGTGAGCTTTTGTTTATTTAAATAACTCCAAACTAAAATTTCCCCACATTCCTTCTCCCCTGAGAGTATAAGTGGGAAGCAGCTGGGCAAAATATACAGCATCATTTTATTTTTTGTTATTATCTCTTATTGATGATAAAATACCACACTGACAATTATAGAAAGTATTAAGAGCAGGTATGGAATGAACAATGCCTGGTTTCCCTTTTAGTTAGACTAAATCCTGTCAGCTATGTTGATTTTTAACAGAGACTTATAACCACCAGCTTCTGTCCTCTTTATAACCTTGTAACATATCTAAACTGACTTAAATAATAGTATGTTACAAATAGCAATAGATAAGCTCTTTTCTTTTTACACTTTGGTATTTAGGGTTAGAAAGCAGCTCTTAAAACCTGATCAGTCCAATGATGACTATGGAAATGCAAGATAAATGTTGGATAAACAGATTGTAAATGTAAGTGATAAGGTGTAAGATAAAGAGATTGTTCTTCCACACTGGGTTTTTTTTTGGGGGGGGGGTTTGCTTTAAGAAAAGTTTTAGAATGCTTTTGAGAAATAGTGATTTTCATATTTCAAAGAACTGGACCCCTAATCCTTCTTTGTACTGTTTTCACTCCAGGGACATTATTTTGAGTATGTTTTGCAAGGCTGAGTCAGGAAGTATAAAGGGACAGACTTTTCATTTTTAAATATTTGACAAAATGCTCCTAACTTCGTGAATGTTCATGTTTGTATGTTTCTCCCTTTAGATGTCCAGCTATAAGCAATGTTTGTTATCTTTCCATATAATCACAGAATTTGAGTTTGGAAAGTATCAAGATGGAAGGGAACTTAGAGGTCATTGAGTCCGTTTCAAAGATGAAGAAACTGAGGCTCACAGAGGTTCAGTGACTTTCCCATAGTCAGCAGTAAGTGACAGAGATGGTATTTTAACCCCAAGTTAAGCATATTATCCTCTATGCCATGCTGTCTTTTGTTGGACTTCAGAGGCCATTTAGTCTAACCCTTGTATGAACAGGGATTCCTTTATAGCGACCCTCACAAGTCATTGTCTAGTCTTCTTTTGATGTTTGAATCATCAACTCACTATTCAGTTTTGTTTTGTTTTATGAAGCGTGCTCTTTGTATAGTGCCAGAATATCCAGCTATAGCATTTTTCGAGAGATTTGTCCTGGTTTTTTTTTAAGTTTCTTGACAAAAATTCTAGTAAATACTTATGGAATGGCAATCTTTGCTTTCTTGTTGACATTATATACATCTTCTATAGAGGGACATAAAAGCCAGGCTTAATAGTAGGACTATAAAATAGGTTTAAATAAAACTACAACATTGGGGGTAGCAAGGTGGCACAGTGGATTAAGTCTGGAGTCAGGAAGACTCATTTTCCTGAGTTCAAATCTGTATTCAGATATGTTCTAGCTGTGTGACCCTGGGCAAGTCACTTAACCCCATTTGCCTCAGTTTTCTCATCTGTAAAATGAGCTGGAGAAGGAAATGGCAAACCATTCCAGTATCTTTTCTAAGAAAACCACAAATGGGGTCACAAAAAGTTGGACAGGACTGAAATGACTGAATAATACAATAGACAATATTGAAAGAAAAAAGCAAGTAATATAAAAAATTTACAAATGATCATTTCACTCATTTGCATAGCAAAGTATTGAAATTTATATTTGCCATTAGATTATAAGATTTTACAATTAAATTGATAGTTAATGGCTTACGCCCAGTTATGGTGGTTTGAATGCCATAATTCTGTCAGATCCTCCTCTTAGGATTATGAGTTTCTTTTAAAGCTGAGCACAAGTACCATCTTCCACAAAAGCGTGCATGGTTCACCCTAGCTGCTAATGCCTGCACTTCATTCTAATTACCTTTTATTTATGTTGTTTATGCATCTATGTACACATTGTTGTTTAATCAAATAAAACACAATTTTCTTTTTTTAAAAATTTATTTATTTTTAGTTTTCAACATTCACTTCCATAAGATTTTGAATTCCAGACTTTCTCCCCATCTGTCCCCTCCCCCACCTAAAGACGATGTGTCATTTTATATAGGCTCTATATGTACATTAACCCTATTTTCACCTGAGTCACATTGTAAAGAATTAGAAGCAATGAGAGAAACCTTGAGAAAGAAGAAACAAACAAAGAGAGTAAATAATATGCTTCGATCTGCATTCAGATTCCATAGTTCTTTTTCTGGAAGTGGCCAGCATTTTCCATCGTGAGTCTTTTTGGAGTTGTCTTAGATTCTTGCATAGCTAAGAAGAGATAAATCTATCAAAGTTAGTCATCTCACAGTGTGGCTGTTACTGTGTACAATGTTCTGGTTCTGCTCACTTCACTCAGCATCATTTAATTCAAATCTTTCCAGGTTTTTCTGAGGTTTGCCTGCTCATCATTTCTTACAGCAAAATAGTATTCCATTACATTCATATACCATATCTTGTTTAGCCCTTCCCCAACTGATGGGCATCCCCTCAATTTCCAATTCTTTGCCACCACAAAGAGAGCTGGTATAAATATTTCTGTACATGTGAGTCCCTTTCCCATTTGTTTGATCTCTTTGGAATATAGACAGACCTAGAAGTAATATTGCTGGGTCAAAGGGTAAGCACATTTTTATAGCCCTTTGCGTATAGTTCCAAATTGCTCTCCAGAATGATTGGATCAATTCACAACTCCACCAACAATGAATTAGTGTTCCAACTTTCCCACATTTTCTCCAACATTTATCATTTTCCTATTTTGTCATTTTAGCCAATCTGATAGGTGTGAGATGGTACCTCGGAGTTGTTTTGATTTGCATTTCTCTAATCAATAGTGATTTACAACATTTTTATATGATTATAGATAACTTTAATGTCTTCCTCTGAAAACTGCCTGTTCATATCCTTTGACCTTTTATCAGTTGGGGAAAATAAAATTTTCTTGAGGGCAGCGACTTTTGTGTGTGCGTGTGTGTCTTCAGCACATGGCATATAGTAGGCACTTAATTTTTTGTGGTCGATAGATTTAAATGACAGGAAGCTTTGAATTTTATTGTTGGAGAACCATATTAAAGATATGTATGCCCTTTTCATAATCAGAGAATACAGAAATCAAATCAGATCTCCAAGCATCCTTAAGACATCAATGAGTCTAAATCCTCTCATTTTATAGATAAGGAAAGCTAAGGCCCAGTGAAATTAAATGACCTTCCCAAGTTAGGTAGAAGAGCCTGGACTATGATCCTTTTCTTCAAATTCCCAATGCTCTTCCCATTGGCTGACACTGCCCCTTTGGTTTGTGTGTAATTTTGCTTATTTTGATATCTTGCTTTATAAATCTTCTCCTTGCCATTTGCCCTAAGAACTTATGGTCTAGTCTTCTAGATCAGTTTTATAGCTGAGGATGAGAATAATCTATTTTCTTTGATTCCTCCAAAGTGAGTAGTAAAGACTTTCTAGCTATAAGTGCTATATTAGTCCATTGGGGATGAGTGACAGATTTGCTGATTCTAGAGAGGTGTCCTTAATCTAAGATGAGGAAACACCTATAATTAACTGAGAGTGAGCCAACATTTTATTTTAATTAGATTTTTTTTATTTTTAGTTTACAACACTTAGTTCTACATATTCTTGAGTTTCAAATTTTCTTCCCATCTTTCCCCTCCACCCCAAAAACAGCATTACAGTCTGATATAGATTTTACATAAACCTTTGCGCTAGATTTATTTACACAATAGTCAAGTTGCAAAGAAGGATTGTGACCAATGGAATGAATCATGAGAGAGAAGAAACAAAACCAAAAAAGAAGAGAAAAATAAAGAGAGCAAATAGTTTGGCCTCAGTCTGCATTCAGACTCCACAGTTCTTTCTCTGGATATAGCCAGCTCTCTCCATCATGAATCCTTTGGAGCTGTTTTTGAGCCTTGTATTGCTGAGGAGAGCCAAGTCTATCAAAGTCATCACAGAATCAGCCTGTCTGTGGTTGTGTACAGTGTTCTCCTGGTTCTGCTCCTCTCATTCAGCATTATATCATGTAGGTCTTTCCAGGTTATTATGAAGTCCGTATCTTCCCCATTTCTTATAGCACAATAGTATTCCATTATGTTCATATACCACAACTTGTTTAGCCATTCCCCAATTGATGGGCATCCCCTTGATTTCCAGTTCTTTGCTACCACGAAAAGAGCCGCTATAAATATTTCTATACATTCAGGTTCCTTTCCCACTTGTGTGATCTCTTTGGGATATAGCCCTAGCAGTGGCATTGTTGAGTCAAAGGGTATGCACATTTTTATAGCCCTTTGGGCATAGTTCCAAATTGCTCTCCAAAATGGCTGGATCTGTTTACAACACCACAAACAAAGTATTAATGTTCCAGTTTTCCCACATCCTCTCCAGCATTTATCATTTTCCTGTTTTCTCATGTTAGCCAATCTGACAAGAGAGATATGGTAACTAAGAGTTGTTCTGATTTGCATTTCTCTAATCAATAGTGATTTAGAGCATTTTTTCATATGTCCATAGATATCTTTAATTTCTTCCTCAGAAAACTGCCTGCTCATATCCTTTGAACATTTCTCAGCTGGGGAATGGCTTTTATTCCTATAAATTTGGCTCAGTTCCCTGTATATTTTAGATATGAGGCCTTTATCAGAGACATTGGTTATAAAGATTTTCTCCCAATTTTCTGCTTCCCTCCTAATCTTTGTTGCATTGTCTTTGTTTATACAAAAACTTTTCAGTTTAACGTAATCAAAATTATCCACTTTGCATTTTGTAATGCTCTCTGTCTCTTGTTGGGTCATGAATTCTTCCCTTTCCCATAGATCTGATAGGTAAACTATTCCATGCTCTCCTAAATTGCTTATGGTATCAGTCCTTATTCCTAAATCACGAACCCATTTTGACTTTATTTTAGTATATGGTGTAAGATATTGGTTGATATCCAGTTTCTGCCCTACCATTTTCCAATTTTCCCAGCAGTTTTTGTGGAATAATGAATTCTTAGCCCAGAATTCTTTGGGTTTATCAAAGAGTAGATTGCTATAGTCATTGAGTTCTGCGTCTTGTGTACCTAACCTATTCCACTGATCTACCACTGTTTCTTAGCCAGTACCAGGTAGTTTTGATGACTGCTACTTTATAGTGCAGTTTGATATCTGCTGTGACTAGGACACCTTCCCTGGCATTTCTTTTTATTAATTCCCTTGATATTCTGGACTTTTTGTTCTTCCAGATGAATTTGGTTTTTACTTTATCTAGCTTTGTAAAATAATTTTTTGGTAGTTCGATTGGTGTGGCACTGAATAAGTAAATTAATTTAGGTAAAATTGTCATTTTTATTATATTAGCTTGGCCTAACCACAAGCAACTGATGTTATTCCATTTATTTAGATCTGGCTTTATTTGTATGAGAAGTGTTTTGTAATTGTGTTCATATAGGCTCTGGGTTTGTGTTGGCAGGTAGACTCCCAGATATTTTATAGTGTCTACAGTAACTTTAAATGGAATTTCTTTATTTCTTGCTGTTGGGCTTTGTTAGTAATGTATAGGAATGCTGAGGATTTATGTGGGTTTATTTTATATCCTGCAACTTTGCTAAAGTTGTTTATTATTTCAAGTAGTTTTTTACTTGATTCTCTAGGACTCTCTAAGTAAGTCATCATATCATCTGCAAAAAGTGATAATTTAGTTTCTTCTTTGCCTATTCTAATTCCTTCAATTTCTTTTTTCTTCTCTTAATGCTAAAGCTAGTATTTCTAGCACCAAATTGAATAGTAGGGGTGATAATGGACATCCTTGCTTCACCCTAGATCTTACTGGGAATGCACCTAGCTTGTCCCCATTACATGCTTGCTGATGGTTTTAGGTAGATGCTATTTATAATTTTAAGGAAGACTCCATGTATTCCTTTGCTTTCTAGTGTTTTTAATAGGAATGGGTGTTGTATTTTGTCAAAAGCTTT
>JAQQSZ010013845.1:0-11663 GCA_028646595.1 Phalanger gymnotis
TGATGTGGAGCTGGGCCTCAGTCAGACAACATCCAGAAAGGTGCTCGGGAAGATTGGGTGACATGGCCCATGTGTTTATCACCCCAAGGTCTCTTGATAACAGAGGTGTAGAGGAAAAGAAATGAATGACGAGGACTAATCTCTGGATGCCATCCCACCCCTAAGTAGGGCAAGGCAGGGCCAGTGTGTGATTGGTGGGAGGAACATATAAGGAGACTGCAATTCTGAAGCAGGCTCCAATGCTACCTTGCCCCAACACCATGGCCTACCTGGGCCTCCTATCCTGTTTTGCCTTCATCGGCACCTCTTTAGGTAAGTGCTGGGGTCCCCTTTGGGAAACAGGAAGGGATATTTGCATGAGTAGACTGTCCATTGACAATAAGGAAGGGCTGTCTCCTGACCTGAAAAATCTAGGAGAAAGGGCTAGGGCTGGAAGGAACTTTAAAGATCACCTAGTCTTATCCCCTCATTTTTATAGAAGGGGAAACTGATTCCCAGAGGGCCTAAGTGACCTCGTCATGGTCATCACGATTTGAACTCAGGTCCTCAGGATCCACATATGGTCCTCTTTCTCCTCAACTACAAAGCTTCTTAATAATACCAGCACTCCGCCCCCCAAAATCTACCAATGGACTTTGCAAAAATAGAAATCTGGCTACAATCCCAAAATGAGCTTCTGTGGCATTTCCCCATAACCAACACTGTGACTGAGGCTTGGTGCTGCCTAGTGGTTATGTCCATGTTGAATATTCCGTTGTTGAAACTCCTTCCACCAATGTGGTCCAACCATTCAGTCATAACTTAGCATCAACTAAGGCACTGGAAGATTAAGGGGTGTGCCCATGATCACACAGCTGGTATCTGTCAGAGGTAAGATCCGAACTGATTTTTTAAAACTGATTTGGATAGATTCCAAGTCCAGGAACACATACAAGCCAGTAACCAGGTAAGGGACATGGAGCCCTCTCACCTTAGGTCTCTTCGTGAGATTGGAAGAGGGAGATACATTGACCATGGACCTATTCCAGCCTTTTCTGCTGAATGGGACAGGGTGGTGAGTGCTGTGTGTATGTGAGCATTCATATACAATGCATGTGTGTGCGTGTGCATGTGTGTGTGCATGTGTGCGTGTGTGCGTGTGTGTGTGTGTGTGTGTGTGTGTGTGTGTGTGTGTATAAGATTCTGGGGGAACAAAATTCTGTAGCAATTCTCTCTTCTCCTCCTCCTTTAGATAGAGGAAACCAAAACTGCTCAGTTAGAACCATTGGCTCAGGCTGCCTCTGTCCTTGTTCCCCTGGGTCAACAGACAGGATGCCCCAACCTGGGCACGGTCTTGGTGGTCTCCCAGCCAAGGTCTTTAGGGGGAGAATTGGGTTGTCATAGTTCTCAGTAATCCCATGATCCCTCAGGTGAGACAGTAACACTCCTAACAGGATGACTCAGAGGAGACAGCAACAGTATCCATAAATTAGCAAGTATTTTTTTAGAGCCTATCCTGTGCAAAGCATTGTGGGAGCTGCAAATAGAAGACAGTCCCTGCTCTCACATGGCTTGATCTAGTTGGGGAGACAAGACACGTACACGTGTGCACACACACACACACACACACACACACACACACACACACGCACAAATACAGAGCAGTCCAAGATAGAATGACGATAAGTTCTATGGGACGTGAAAGAGAGAGGAATCACTGGTAGGCTTCATGGAGGAGGTGGGTTTTGAAAGATGAATCAGATTCAGACAGAGTGTGTATAAATAAATTAATTGATTCAATAAACATTTCTCTCACTTTACATTGATAAACTGGAGATCAGCCAGAGGATGACAGTTGTCCAGGGTCTCGAGTTAAGGGTCGTATACAGATTGTTTGATGGGATTGGGGATCTCTAGCCTAGTGAACAGAAACCCAAGGGGGACACAGGAGTTGTCTTCAAATACTAGAAGAGTGGTCACGCAGCAGAGGGAGGGTAGAAGTAGAAGCAATAGGGAGACGCTGCAAAGAGGGTAGCTTAAGCTTGACACAAGGAAACATTTCCTAGCAATGAGAGCTGTCCAAAAAGGACTCCTTAGAAGAGAGTGGGTTCCCCTTGCTGGAGGACTTTATCCCAAAGGCTAGATGACCATCCATCTGTTGATGTGAGGATTCTTTTTGCTATGGACTAGATGACTACTGAGGCCCCTTCTGGCTCTGAAATTCTAAGATTATGATTTTGTATGCACCGACCATGTTCAGACCACTGAGCTTGGTAATAGAAGATCTATAAGGTTGTCAGACACAGTGCCTGCCCTCATGGAGCTTATGTTCTAGTTAGGACATGAGACTAGAACGTGGACAACTATAAAGCAGATATTTGGATCCTGGGACCACAGATTTAGATCTGAAAGGAACTTTGGAGGTATCCCTACCCCTTTACTCATTTTACACATGAGAAAACGGAGGCTCAGAAAAGTCATCTGACGTGATTACAGGATTATGGATTTAGGGCTAAAGGAACCAGAGAGGTTGATTCCATTGATTCCAACTCCCTCATCTTACGGATCAGGAAAATGAGTCCCAAAGAGTCATACAACTAGTCTGAGGCTACATTGAAACCCAGTTTTTATTACATAGTGAGTATTTCAGAGATGTGTGAAAAATGAACTTTTGAAATCTGCAAGGAAGCATCATTCTCCAGCAGAGGTGAGCTAGGCTGCCAAGCTCCCTAGCCCGGCTTGGGGCTCAGGGATTGTCAGCATCCTGAAGTTCCCCTTTTCCACACTATCTTGACATCTCCTCCAGGCTGTGGTGTCCCTGCCATTGAGCCTGTCCTGAGTGGCCTGGCTAGGATTGTCAATGGCGAAGATGCTGTCCCTGGCTCCTGGCCCTGGCAGGTGTCCATTCAGGTGAGAGTCTGGGCCCTGCTCCTTGGGTAGGGGTTATGTCCATGATAAGACCCTGAGGGCAGAGTGATGGTCCTAGAACCAGGAGGCCTGAAGCTCAGGGGTGGGACAGACAGACTCTTTGACTACCCCAGTCCCTAGGCTGTGCCTGAGGCCCAGAAGACTTGAGATTTCACTGCTCTGTAGTGTCTGGAACTTGGAGAGTAATGGTTTACTCTGTCCTCTCTACTCCTAGGACAAAACTGGTTTCCACTTCTGTGGGGGATCAATCATTAATGAAAACTGGGTGGTCACTGCTGCCCATTGTGACGTCTGGTAAGGAGTGGGAAGAATTAACTTCCTTCCTGGAGTTGTAGAATCCCAGAGAATCAGTTAAGAAATAAATCGAGACAATTCATAGATCCATTAAAGTAGCAGGATACCAAATAAATGTACAAAAATTATCAGCATTTCTCTATAGTAATAACAAACTCAGGATAATACAATAGAAAGAGAAATCTCATTCCAAATGAACAAAATATTGGGAACCGATCTACCAAGAACACTCAAAGATTTATAGAAATACGGTTAGAAAATATTCCTTATGGAAATAAAAGGAGACAAATAATTGGAGGGATATTTATGGCTCTTGGTTGGGTTGTACCAATATTAATAAAAATGAGGGTGTTACTTAAATTAGTGTATAGATTTAGGGCAATTAAAAGATTGGGACCATAGGGTCACACTTGTAGAGCTAGAGGGGACTGGAGAGATTATCGACGCCCAAGCCAACCACATACACTTTATAGTCAATGAAACTGATTAAAGATCAGTTCAGATTCTCTTTCCATTGGGCCAGCTTGCCTCTGGCTACCTTATGGAATCAGACAAAATAATAACCACATTCATTGACAAGACCAAACAGTCTAGAATTTCCAGGAAAATATGGGGAGGAGGGAAGTAGGGACAAAGGAAGAATAGCACTTCCAGCCTTGTGAAGATGTGGGAACAAAGGGGTGACCTACAGAACATGCCCTGCCCCTTTCAGAATGTGGTTCTTAATTGAATCACAAATGCATATACCAGATGAAGCCCAGTGGTACTCCATATATGTATGGATATGCCCTATAGATAGCCCTGTGCTATCTCTCTTCTGCGAGAGGAGGAAAGGTCTGGTTCTCTGTTCCCTCTATCATAGGCAATCGGACCTGGTGGTTGCTGGTGAGTTTGACCAGGGCTCTGATGAGGAGGACATCCAAGTGCTGAAGATTAGCCAGGTATGACCATGCTCAGAGGCTCCTAAAGGAGTGGGTGGGAGAAAAGCAATGACTAACTCTCAAGGCTTCTCCAGCCAAACCTCTAACTAGACCTAAATCTCTCTCTCTTTTTTTTATTAAGTCGATTTATTTTTAGTTTTTAACATTCACTTACATAAGTTTTAAATTTTCTCCCCCTTCCTCCCTTCCCCCTCCCTCACAGCATCCAATCCAATATAGGCTCTACATACACATTCTTATTAAACATATTTTCACAATCATCATGTTGTATAGAAGAATTAGCATGAATGGGAGGAACCATGAGAAAGAACAACAAAACAAAGAAAACAGTCTGCTTCTATCTGCATTCAGACTCCATATTTCTTTTTCTGGATGTGGACGGCATTTTCCATCATGAGTCTTTTGGAATTGTTTTAGTAGACCTAGCTCTCTTGAAGGGGTCAGGCTGCCATATTTGCCTCAGTTAATTTTGTAGCACACAATATATACTAACCAGACTCACGGCTCACAGATTTAGGACTGGAAGGGACCATAAGGACCATTAAATCCAATCCCCTCTTTCTTGAGATGAAGAAATGGAGTCCCAGAACATTTAAATGATTTGATCAAGTCTCTTCCTCGTAGGCAGTAATTGGCAGAGCTGAGAGTTGAAGCCAAGACCCTTCACAATGTACCACACTCGATGGATAAATTAACATGTTCCTTGAGTCCAGTCACCCCAAGGACATGCCTTGTTGTAGACCTGGTGGGAGGTGGGGGCGGGGCAGAGAGTGGGGCCTGCCCCTGGGGAACCCATAGTTAAGACTGGACTTCCTGGTGGAGTCTAAACACAGTACAGGAATTCAGAAAAGGAGGAGATAAGATTCTGAGAACCCAACAGGAAGAAGAGATGATTGGCTACTCCCCAAATCCTCAATATTTGGCCTTTGAAGAGTATTGTCCACTGTTGCAAAGGACAGAGGTCACTCCTGGCTCTACGAGGCTCTCACCAATGCTGAGCCAACATTTCTGGGCCACTCACTGGTCAACCTAAGCACATTCCTGAGAGAGGCAGGGCAGAGAGCCAGCCTGGGATAGGTGAGTTTGCCCTGAATGGTGGGGGTGAGGGGCGAGGTGGGAATGGGCTTTAGAGCAAGAATGGGGTTAGCCAGAGCTCTGTTGGGAGCTGAGTTGTCGAGGATTTAAGGGAAGATTTGGTTATATAGCACCTGACTCAAAGTTTGGGAATCATAGGATTCTTAGGATCATAGATTTAGAGCAGAAAGGATACTTAGGGGCCAGGGAATCCAACAGAGACAGTAACTTGCTTAGGTTCCCACATGTATAAGCTAGGAAACCCTCAAGGCAGGATTAGACCTCAGGCCTTTCGAGTCCAGGGCTCTCTTCATTATCCTAGGCTGTCTCATGCCTGAAGTTCTGAGAATGCTGGTGACCAGCCTGCTAGCTCATCCAGAGGTAGAAAATAGACTGTAGAACCCAGAAGGGTTAGAACTAGGGGTGTGCTGATAAATGTTTAACAATCAGCTCTCTAGGGGAACATTGCATGCAGCACACACTTTTAAGAGTAATCTGCATTATGAACTTTTTGTCCATCACTTTATTGAGTCTAAACAATTAACAAAACAATAAATCAAGCCCTCATTTGTAGTGTTTGTCAATGTTCACACTAAAAATTTAACAACCAGCTCCCACAAGTTGCTCATCCTGGCTAAACTATCGCCGTTGCCCAAGTTAACATGATACTGCCCAGTTTGTGCTTCAGGGACCTGAGTCATCTTGTCTGGGTCTTCACGTGGGTTCTTAAGGGACTGGGTTGGGGAAAGAAGTGGGGGGAGCCAGTGTTTGGACACGGCCAGTGCTGGGGTGGGTGGGCTAGGGGACCAAGGAGGTTCTATAGCCTCTCTCCTCCCTTGTTTAAGTAGAGAAGCTTTCCCAGAGCTCAGGGGCAGGGGCTCTCAGCTGGAAGATGAGCAGTTATAGGCCAAAGAATGAGCCCCCAAGCTGACATCCAGGCTGAAGGCATGGGGCCATATGCCCTGGAGGTTAATGGGAGCAGTTGTGGCCTAAGCCTCTGGACCCCTGGCCCTATGACCTGTATGACCTGTGACCTTTCCAGGCCAGCTCAGGGGTGAATGTTCCACCTTCCTAAAGGACAGCATTTGGCAGGATCCCCAGAGGCACGGAGGCAGGAGTCATTCATTGATTTACTCCTTCAATGAGCATTTATCCAGAGCCTACAATCTGCCAGGACATGATGCCACACCTGGGGATACAAAAACAAAAATTCAAGGGCTCGGTCCCTCCAACAGCTTCCATTCTATTGGAGGAAACACTTTCTACAGATAAATAGATTCAAAATATTTATGTTTAAATGTGTGCCCCTTTGAGGGTTTGGCAAACTTATAGTGGCAAGAAGCAAGGAAAGAGACAATGAGACTAAAGGCTAATGCCCTTTCTGGTGGGATTGAAGCCTGGCACACTTCACTGAGTCTCTGTTAAGGATCTCATTTGCATATGAAAAGGTCAGTGAAAATTAACTAACTCCCAGGATGGACTGTCTTCCGTGCCTCTTCCCCACAGGAACTCATTTTTTTTTTAACGTCTTCTCTTTAAAAAAAAAAAAAATTATTTATTTGGTATTTTATTTTCCTCCAATTACATATAAAAACAATTTTTAACACTTGTGCTTAAAATTTTGAATTCCAAATCCTCTCCCTCCCCATCACCCTCATCGAGAAGGCAAGCAATTAGATATAGGTTATACATGTGTAGCAGTTCGTTTTTATAAACCAAAAGATTAGAGTTTTGTTTTTTTTTTAAACTGAGCGAACCTGACTCCTAAAACTATTTGGACTGTATTGGGCAAATAGCCATTGCCTGGTGCTAACCTGACCTGCAGAAATGAAGATTTGGGAAATATACCAGATAATCGCCATAAGTTAGACTGAGATCTCTCACTGAACCAGGAAAATGTGCTGAAGTCTAAAATGGGGCACACACTTCCATACACAAAATAAATAAATAATGGGGGAGGAGGGCATTAGCTACTATGGTTATCAGGAAGAATGCAGTGCTTGAGCTGACTTGAGCTTGGAAGGAAATGAAGAATTCCAAGAGGTAGAGGTGAGGAAGGACATGGACTTTAAGAATGATGGAAGAAGCTAAGCTAGCCCTTCAGGGGCCAGGATAGCCCATAAAAAGCAGAAGGGAGGAAGGGGTGAGGGGGGCATCTCCTTTGCCATGTCCATTTCTTCCATAGATCTTCCAGCATCCCAATTTTGACTACTCCACTACCAGCAATGACATCACTCTGATAAAGCTGGCCACACCTGCCCAATTTACAGACACTGTGTCCCCAGTCTGCCTTCCCAGCTCTACTGATGACTTCTCTGCAGGCTCTAATTGTGTCACCACCGGCTGGGGGCTGACCAAATACACCAGTGAGTTTGGAGAGGGGAGAGAGGGCACCAAGGGGGGATCCTAGCTGAAGGTCTTGGCTGGAAGATACCAGACTGTCATTGCCTTCCTCTCCCTCAGGACTCCTGGAGTGGGGCAAGGCTCTGCCTACTGGGTAATGTCACTCTTGTCTTGGGGTTTTCCAGATAGCAACACTCCCGACAAGCTCCAGCAAGCTGCTCTGCCCCTCCTGTCCAAGAGTCAGTGCCGGAAGTACTGGGGGAACATGATCAAAGACAGTATGATCTGCGCTGGTGCCAGTGGTGTTTCCTCTTGCATGGTACCTGCCTCTTTTCCCCCATCACTCTCAAGACTTATATGGGCTAGTCTTTAGAAGAGCCTTGGGGGTTATGTACCCCTAGAACTAGGCTTAACTCTGCCTTACCCCCAGCTGTCTTCTGATCTTTACCTCAATCCTAGCTCTCCATCTTTCCCTTTATTTGGTCATTTAACAGGTATCTATTAAGTGCCTGTTATGTGCCCATTTCTCTGCTAGACATTGGGGGAGCACAGAGAGAGAAGGCACAGACCATGCCCTCAAAGAGCTTACGGAGAACTATTAAGTTTCTAGACAAAAATCAACAAGCATCATTAAGCACCGTTATACCAGGCAGCTAGGTGGCGCTGTAGCGGATAGAGTGCTGGGCCTGGAGTCAAGAAGACTCATCTCCCTGAATTCAAATCTGGCCTCAGACACTTAGTAGCTGTGTGACCCTGGGCAAGTCACTTAACCCTGTTGGCCTCAGTTTCCTCATTTGTCAGATGAACTGGGGAAGGAAAAGGCAAAACACTCTAGCGTCTTTGCCAAGAAAACCCCAAATGGGGTCACAAACAGTTGAACATGACCAAGAGATGATTAAACAACAACAAAACTATGTGTCAGACAGGGTTTGAATCAAGCTGGCTGGTCAAGGTGAACCTGACCTGGGGTGGTACCCACGTGAAAGAAGGATGTTTCTAAGGGGTTCAAAGGTGGAGATGACAAGACTAGACAACAGATAGGATGTGTGAAGTGAGTATGGGAAATCTCCATTGGATGATGCCAGGGCTGTGACTCTGGGCATGGTGGGGCCTTCAACAGCAACAGGAAAGCTGAGAAGAAGGGAGCCAGTCAAGCCACAAGAGACGTTCTGCTTTGGACATGTTGAGATTGAGATGCTACGGTCTGAGACGTCCAAAAGTTTTGATGACGATCTGGAGCTTGGGAGAGGCTGGGGCTGGACATACAGATGTGGCAGGCCTCTGTATTTGAGATAATGATGAGAACCTTGAGAGCTGACACGATCAGAGAGCGTATGGGGAAAAGAGAAGAGGGCCCAGGACAAAGGCTCGGACAATTAGCAAGTGTGACGCGGATGAATAAACGGCAAAGGAGACCTAGGAAGGTCAATCAAACAGGGCTCCCTGGAGGAGGTAGGCCTTTGCATGAGAATTCAAGGACAGAAAGCACTGGGGCAGAGGAGTGAGAAGGGCATTCTGGGGAGGAGACCAGAACAAGTAAAACAATGGGGGCACCCACCTCTGAGAATATCATATAGAAGAGATTAGATTATCCCGTAGACTTGAGAAGGAAGGAAGAAAATGAGCATTTTTTAAATGCCTACTATGTGCCAGGCACTGTGTTAAGTGCTTTAAAAACAGTATCTCTTTGATCCTGACAATAGCCCTTCGAAATAGGTGCTATCATTATCCCCCCTGAAGCAGACAGGTTATGTGACTTGCCCAGGGTCACTCGGCTATGAAATGAATGGGGTCAGCCTCAGCTCTCCCTGGCTCCAAGCCCAAGTCTATCCACTGAATCACATAGCTACCTGGGGAATCCTTGTGGCCTTGAGCAGGGTGTTGTGATGAAAGTGGTATTTCAGGAAGATGAATCTGGCAGGAAGAGAAGGATGGATTGGAGGGCTGAGCCCTGGGGGCCAGGATAGGATTCTGGGGGTGGGACTAGGGTCAGCACAGTAGGGACGGGTGGATTTGGGAGGCATTTCAAAGGAAGAAATAACAGGACTGGGTCACAGTTTGGGTGTAGGGAATGGAAGACAGGGACAGAAAACCACAGAGAAAGAGGAGACTGACGGGCAGCTAGGTGGCACAGTGAATAGAGGCCCAGCTCTGAGTTCAAATCCAACCTCAGATATTTATTGGCTGTGTGATCCTGGGCAAGTCACTTAATCCTGATTGCCTAGGGGTGGGAAAGGGGAAGAAAATAAACAAATGAGAGACTGAGAGAGAAGAGAACCTCTCCCACCTCTCATGTCACCCCTGTCGACCCCCCAGACTCTTGTCTCCAGCTCCAACCTTGCTTCTCTCTCTCTCCAGGACATTCCTTAATGGCTCAGCCCTTCTTTCTCCACCGTTTCACCCCTGTTGGTACATTTCTCCACCATCTTTACCCAGTCTTCTCCTTCCCACTTCTGCCATCCAGAAAGCCTCACCCAGAGCTCCCTTCTCTTTGTCCACAGGGTGACTCTGGTGGCCCTCTGGTCTGCCAGAAGGCTGGTGCCTGGACCCTGGTTGGTATCGTCTCCTGGGGCAGTGATACCTGTTCCACCTCCAGCCCTGGCGTGTATGCCCGGGTGACAGAGCTCGTATCTTGGGTACAGGAGATCCTAGCTGCCAACTAAGTTTCCTGCAGGGGCATGGTCCTATATTTCCCATGTGACTGTGTGAGATCACAATAAACTTCCTGGGAAGAAGAAGAGTTGTTTCTGATTCCTGCGTCTGTGCCTGGGAGGCAACAATGTGGCCTGTGGCCAGCCTGCTCTGGAGATTTCTTCCCCTTCCTTCTTCCCAGAGACCAGTCCTGGGGTGGTCCCTCCCCTATACAGAGAATGCAGAGCAAGAGCTCTGGGTATTGGCCCCCACCTGGGGCCAGGGTTGAGTTAGGGAGCCCTTGGCCATGTGCCTCCTGACCACCTCACATCCCCAAAGTTTCTTCTTCCCCAGGTTCTCTCCCTTACCCAAAGGCTCCCCAAGCCCTGCTCCGGTGGAAGGAAAGGGTCTTCTTTTTCTCAGCTATCAGCTATGAGTTTGGGAAGGGTTCGAGTGGGCAGCACCCACAGCACATAATAGTTAATTAAGGAGGGAGAGAGTGGGTATGTCATTTCCCAGTAGCCCCAGGGCCAATCAGGCTGAGGAGGGAAACTTGGAGGAGAAAAGTAGTTTTCTTTTAAAATAGATCTTTGTTGACATCTTTGGGTTTTCCATAACCGAGATTTCCCCTTGTATCCCATCTCCTAACCCTCCCGGAGAGCCAGCCCCTGAAACAGAGGATTTTTTTTAAAAACAAAGAAAGAGAAGACGGCAAGAGTTGGGCGTGGGGAGTATTTTTGTATGGATTTAGAATGAACCAATCAACACCTGAAAAAACTCAAAGTATGCAATGTTCCACACTCATGGACCCGACCTCTACAGAGGAGGGGCAGGAGAGCTGTCTGCCCTTATTTCTTCTTTGTGACCAAGCTGGTGAGAAAAGAAGTTTTCATTCACTCATTTATGGGCTTAGGTGCTAGCCATTGGGTGAAGTGACCAAGATACAATGAAAAAGAGAAACAGGCCCCGCTATCCAAGAGCACACATTCTCCTAGAGAGAAATACCATGTAGATAGACAGACAGACAGAAACACATACACCTACATGGATGGTGGATGATGTTGGATGGCTAGACAGCTAGGATGGGTGATGAAAGGCTAGATGGATGGACAAACAGACAGATCAACAAATGAGGGATGGACAGACCATTTATTTACTCCATACCAGGTCTTGTCCCTCGTTTTTGAAGAGGACCGGTGACATCATCGGTAATGACTTGAGCATGAATTGGATTTAAGAGAAGCAGAGTTGCACAAAGTCATCAACCTCACTCTCAGCTTTCTGAGTCATCAAAGTCCAGTGGCAGGCCAAAAGTCAGGACGACTGGAGCGGATGACCTTATGTCTTGGTGTCTTTGATGTCTGACCAAGCTCTTTCTGCTGCCTTCATGGCCACTGGAACAAATTGTACTCATCTACGCATTCCACTGGGGGAAATCTTCACATGCTTGGGGTAGACACGCCCCTAACTCAC
>JAQQSZ010013846.1:0-11662 GCA_028646595.1 Phalanger gymnotis
CCCCAGTCAGAGTGCTCGCAATTTCCAACTCTCTCAAATCTGTTCAGATTCACTTTTTTTATAGGAATCCAACAGAACTTGTGAGAGAGCTCCGGCAAGACGCTGTTTTCATGCGGCCATCTTGGCTCCGCCCCCCTTTCCCCTTTTTAAGAAGCAGGTTATGATACCTCCAATACAGAAGATAAGAGTGGAAAGGGACCTTTGAAGTAACTAAGTCCAACTTATCCAGTTTATAAAGTAGAGAATTCTTCCAACATTCCTGGTGCTTTGGTATAGGGGAAAGAGCCCTGAGTTTGCAGTCAAAGGCTCTAGGTATAAAACCTGTCTTTGCTTCTTACTACTTTGGCTGACCTTAGGCAAATAACTCTGCAGTTTAGCTTTCAGTTTCTGCCTCTGCAAAATGTTGGGGGAGAGGAGTTGTATTAAATGATTTCCAAGGGTCCTTTCCTATGAGGTAAAATTCATAACAAACTCTTAAAAGTCCCAAATAGACTTGTTTCAAAGTTTGTCCAGGAGGCAAAGTTTAGAGACTGATACTTCTGACATAACAATTACTAGATTATTCTAATATTTTATTATATTTATTGATTTTCATCAGGTAGTAGACCTTTTCCTGGCAAAGGAAAATTTCAGTGATTTTTTAAAAAGTAAATGGCAAAACATCTTGGAAATTCGAAATGTCCAAACTGTTCTTCTAAAATGAAACCTGGTAATTTGCAGTTATAAAAAGGACAGTATGACAGTTGCTAGTAATCAACAAATAAGTAAATTTATACATTTGTTGCCCTCAGTTATTTGACAGGTTCCACTTCCCCTCCCCTTACTTTCTTATTTTACATGGTCTTTTCTCAAATGCCAAGTTCCTTATTAACTTCATTTTTCCATAAAATTGTAAATAATAAAGTTAAAATATTAGTCTTTATTTAAAGAATCATGTAGATTTAAGTAATTGCTTGAAAGACTCAAACAACTTATTGGTTTCCTTTTGACCCTTACCAGTCTAAATCCAATTCTTTGTTCAGAAGAAAACATAGGAGAGCAGTTTGCTTTTCCCCTTTTTCTCTACCTCTAATACGAAAGAGAAAGGTCATATGGAGGAAGGTAGGTGCTAGATTTAATAAATTGTACCAGTTTGAATTCTATAGTATCACCCCCCAAAAAAATTATCCTCTGAACTTTTATTGATTTTCCAATGTCAAAGTCAGGATCTATTTCTATTAAGTCAGGATTGCCAGAAAGCTTAAAAAAGAAAAAAAGTAACCCTCTAGCCTTAGAGAAGTATGGGCCTGGCAAGTAAAACAGTTGGATTCAGGAGTTGGGGTGCCATAGAAGTGAGAGAACTGAACTACTGAGTTTCCCTGGATACTTACAGTGGCTACCTGAGACCTTAACAGGTGTAGAGCTCTACCTGTTGTAGATATGAACTCCTCTGTTTGTTCTGACTGTCCTTCTCTCAGCGATTGTTTGTCTATTCCCTAGACATAGTCCTTCATCTACCTTGTATGCCCTTTACTGACTCTTGATCAGTCACCTTTAATGAACATTCTCTTCCTCTATAGGACTCCCCTCTTCCCCAATTAGATTTTTGATATTTGAAAACTGAGACTAAAACCTTCAAATTTCCTAGCTAAGTACTGCATTCCTACCTGTGACCTCAGGGACTGGAAATAAATCAGACCTTTCTGAGCCTTCCATCCTTAGAAAATATGCGTGCAGTTCTGCCCCAGGAATAGCTATGCTCTCTTAGCTAAACCAGCTGCTCTGCCTCACGAACTGCCTGAAGAGTGAATCCAGGAGTCCTGGATGCCCAAGAACTCACAGTTGCTGATATGTCACCATAAAGACTACCCTGTCCTAAGCTCCACGGTGATCTTGATTTTACCATTTCCTTCTTTCTTCTTTGTCCTCCATTGTAGGTGATAGTCCCAGACCCAGTGTTTATATGGTCGTGCTGGTGGACCATCATGGTTTTCAGTTGTCTGACTTGACCCTAGTATGAGAGTCTGTTGTGGGTATTTTCAGTGAAGGCTCATATCCTTCTCTTTGGGGCTTTTCCTTAAATCCAATGAAAAAGAAGACCTACTGCTTTTAGCATTGATTAGTTCATAAATACTTTTGCAAATTCCTTTTGGTCCAAGCAGTCTTGAGAGGATCATTCTATTCTGGGGAAAAAAGTATGCATATCACTTCTTTCCCATTCCCCCTATCAGGAAAACCCTTCTGTAACTGATGGGAAAACCTTTAGATCGGAAACTTAAATAATCTAATTGTTTATTGATAACTGGAGCTCAAGAGGGACCCTGGACAAACTGGGATGCTTAACATTAAAAAAAAAAACATTTTATTGATTTTTTTTATTTCATCAACATTTCTCCCAGTATTCTTCTCCCTCCCTACCCTTTCAGAGTATCATTGCTTAACATTCTCTGAGCTGGCTCGTAAACTCTATTACGTAAGCACTGAGAAGGGAACCATTGATATGAAAGTTAGTGGAAGTCACTCTTGGAGCTCATGAGATTGAGTACTTCTACTGGAGAGAGAGAGAGAGGGAGAGGGAGAGAGAGAAAGAAAGAGAGGGAGAGAGAAAGAGAGAGAGATCCGTGTGCTCAGAATTTCTATCAGAACTTTGCTATATACTGATTGTTTGATTAATAAGTTCTCCTTTTTAGGTTGGCATTGTTTTAAAAACAATTATCACTAATTCCATCCAGTAGCACTATCTGAATGTGACCAGAAAAAAATCATCAGAGTTCAGCTTTTATTTGTCTCACCAAGTTGAAGGCAAGACCTTCCTTAATCCAAATTATCAGGTTTTCAAAGTTAATCTTTGTTTTTAACCTACCTTCTAGCTGTCCCTTCTTTATCTATCCTTTTACTTCACTTGCACAATCAATTCCTTCCTTCCTCCTGTTGTTTTGTTTTTCCTTCATTCTCAAAGAGAACCATGACATCAGGGAAATAATGACATTATTTGCAATTGACTTTGATTTGAATGAGGGAGGGCTGTGCAAGGTCACCAGCCTCACCTCCAGAACCACATGGGGCCAGTGGCCTGATATTCACCAGGATGACTGGAGATGGCCCAGGATGCATTGCAAGACCTTGGCCCTCTCAGGCTAAGATTAAAGAGGCCTATTTACTGAATGAGCATCACTTCACTTAAAGTGAGAACCTCCCTGCTCCTAATCAATACAAGTAAGGATCATTTACATTTTTGATTAATTATTATTAAAAACTACCTACCAAAACCAGGTGTCATCTCAGGAAGTTCATGACTACGTATGTTAGAACTGGAGTTGGAACTCATAGATTCTGTGACCAATTCCAGGGATACTTTTCCAACTGTAATACTTTGGCCTCAATTCTACTTTTTAAAGGATGGATTTCATTCAATGCTATACTAAATAGAACTTACAGTTTAATTTGTGTGTCCAGGAGGGAAAAAAGAGAACTTATCCCCTGTGGGAAAAATGTCTAAAGTAAGTAAGATGTTTGTGAAGTATAGCTTTTATGTTTTTGTTTTAACCAAGGGAGGGGACTTTTGGGGACTGTGGTGGGAGTGGAGAAGCGAATGTTTGAAATCTTACTGTGCTAACTCCCAAATCAGATTTGATTTAATCTTTTAGGGTTAATGCAGGGGGCAGATTCCGAAAGTATGCTTTCCTCTCCAACGTGGCCCCTTGTTATCCAGCAGAAAATTAATGTTATTGAGACATGTCTGTTCCTCAGAGTTATCATCATTAAGCACAAATGATGTACAAAGCACTGTGCTAGGAACTAGAAATATAAAGACAAAACAAAATGAATTAGTGCCTCATAGAGATTATAGTCTATTTGGAGATATAACCTGTAAACAGAGAGTTGTATCCACAATAATTTGAGAAGAAAGAAAGCACTAACAAGTAGAGAGGTCTAGAAAGGCTTCCTATAGGACATGGCATACATGCTGAGTCTCGAAAGCTTGGGAATCTAGAAGAGAGACACAAGAAGGAGGTACATTGTAGCTATAAGGTACAGCCTGTGAAAAGGCAAAGAGGTGGACTCCCACGTTCAATAAAAACACAAGAGGGAATATTGTATGAAGAAGGTAATGTATAATAACCTTGGAAATTGGAGGACCCAGCCTTCAAATGCCAGTGTGATATTTTTTTTACAATCTAGAGACAACAAGGAGCCATTGAAGGTCATCAGAAAAGGAAGTGACAGAGCCAAACACCTGCTTCAGGAAAAGCACTTTGGCAGAGGATGGATTGGAAAGGAGAGAAACCAGAAAACTAGAAGGGCAACTGAAGACTGTTGCAACAGTCCAGGTGAGAGGTGATGGAGGCCTGAACTCTGAACTAGAGTGGTAGATATATGATTGGAAAGAAGAGAATAAGTAAGATATACTGCAGAGGTATATACTACAAGACTAGACAATGGATTGAATAGGTGGTGAGAGAGAAGAAAGGTGATGATTCTGAGGTTACAAACCTGGGTGACAGAAAGGATAATAATACCCCTAAAGGAAATATGGAAGTTAAAAGGATGAGATGGGTAATTGGAAAGAATATGATGAGCTTTTATTCTGATACATTGAGTTTGAAGTACTTATGGGACATTAAGTTGGAGATGTCCAGCAAGTAGTTGGTAATGTATTACTAGAACTCTGGAGAGGGATATGTTTGATAGATAGATAGATAGATAGATAGATAGATAGATAGATAGATAGATAGAAAGATAGATATATTTATCTGTAAAGAAATAATGATTAAATTTGTTCAGTCAGTCCATAAACATTTATTAAATAAATCTTATGTGACAGCCACTGTGCTAGGCACTGGTGATACAAAGAAAGCCCAAAGACATTCTCTGCCCTTAAAGGTGTTCACAATCTAATGTGGGAAATGATGAGCAAACAAAAGTGTACAATACAATATATATACAAGATAAATAAGAAATAATCAACAGAGAGAAGGCATTATAACTAAGAAAGATTGGGAAAGGCTTCTTGTAGAAAGTTAGATTTAGATGAGACATTAAAGAATCCAGGGAAGGGAGTAGGTGAAGATGAGGAAGGAAAGCATTTCAGGCATAACAGGTAGCCAGAGAAAATGCCTGGAGCCAAGAGATGGAGTGTCTTGTTTGAGAAACAGCAAGGAAGGCCCATGACACTGAAAGAAAGGGAGGAGGAGAGGAGGGGAAAGAGGAAACAGAGAGGGAGAGGGAGAAGGAAAGAGAGATAGGGAGAGTTAGAGTTTGAGGATGGGAGAGTTGTAAGACTGGAAAATTGAGAGTAGGGGGTTATAAAGAGCTTTGAATACCAAACAGGATTTTGTATTTGGTCCTGCAGGTGATAGGGAGCCAATGGAGTTTACTGAGCGGTGGCAGGGGAGGGGTTGGGGGGGAGCAGGGTGCAGACAACATGATCACACAGGGGCTTTAGGAAATCACTTGGATAGCTGAATGGAGGATGGACTAGAGTGGCAAGAGACTTGTGTCAGGCAGACCAACCAGCAGACTGTTACAATAGTCCAAGGCCCAGGGACTCTTTCACAGAAATGTGCTATGTAAACTCATGGAACTAGATGTCTCATGCCCTAGAAGGAGTCATATTTTCTCTCTGGTTATGCATCCCTCCCGGAGTAAATCTCCAGGGAAATATTTAAAACAAAGCTTAGATATAGCTTGCCTAAGATTTTCTTCATAGTGGATGAATAATTGGATCGTCTTACATAAAGGTATTCAATGCATATTATGGTCATTAGGTATGGGACAGCTTGTTATTTCACCACCTACACAGGATGCATGACACAAAGGATATAACAGCAAACACTAACATATACAGAAACATAAAGTGTAAATAGCCAATTATACCCATTATATTCTCCAGAACCTTTGTGGGACTGATGAAACAAATATTTTGTATTCACCTTGGATATAAACTGCCAGAGCAAATCACTGAATGAATGAATGAATGAATGAATGAATGAATGAATGAGTAAAAAATATTTAGGTCTCATTGAGCCCAATGGCCTAGACACTCCTAATCATCAACCCTGTTGGTCATGTTTAGGGGCTTCAGCAATAACAACAACAAGAATAATACAACAGCATAGGAAATAGCCAGTAATGGCCAGGGTAGTGATAAGGTTGCATGGTCACATTGCAATTATCAAGGAGGATTGATAAAGCCCAGTTTACTCAAGTATGATTTTCTTTAGTCCATTTGGTACAAAACGATCCTGGCAATATTTTTGTTCCTCTGAGAAGCACACTGCTACAGGAATATCCTTCATTTGTTTGGAAGATGCCAGAATTCTAAATTCATAAACTTTCTCTTCATGATATAACCAGTTGTCCACATTAATAGTCATTGACTTATGCTTATAAAAGGAAATTAAAAGGCAGAAAAGGACAGTCAGAGATTCAAAGAATTTGACTAGGTGAACACTTGCCTCTCATTGCCATATATTCCTACTGCAGGCAGAAATCTCCTTCCTTCACCTCCTTGCTAATAGTCTCAGGATGAAATTGCCCTAGAAAAGTGTCCCAAGGCAAAAGGGTCCCAAAGTTAGTGGTGCCTGAGTCTTATAGAATACATAAAGATGAGATTCTTCCAAAAAGAGTCCATCCTATTCTAATGATCAGTAAATAATCATATTTGACAGAGTTCTTGATCATTGAGGACCAATCAGGAGTTCCCTATGGCACCCTGGTAAATGTTTCTCAGCTAGGTTAATGCACATGTCCATCCCCATGAAAGTTGGTCCTTTTTTATTCAAACATTTATATCCAATAATCTCTTCAAATAGATTAGAGGAATGTATGAAATTCAGCAAGGATTCTTCTAATCACTACTTCAGGGATGATTAGGGGCCAGGACACCAAGTATAGGAGACTGAAAAGGAAAGTTCAGACAGAAGGAGAATCAAGAGAATATTATCACACACAAACACACACACACATACACACATAGTTCAGATGGATAGAGAGTGTCAGAAGATGAAGAGCGGGCAAGAAGAATGAAGATCAAACCAAAACTACATGATTTAATGATGAAAAGATTATTAATTACTTTAGAGGATGGGATTAGTCAAAGTTGGAGGGAATGTGAAAAGACAGTGACATTAATGCACTTTTGCTGGACGTGTGAACTGGTCCAAATATTCTGGGAATCCATTTTGAGTTTGTGAATAAAGTCACTAAAATGTCCATATTCATTGACCCTGGGATCCCATAGCTACACATAAGCTATATCCTAATATGTTCAAAGAAAACAATAAAATTCACGTATATACCAAAATATTCATAGCAACAGTTTTAATGTTAGCAAAGAATTAGAAACAAAATAGATGATCATTAGTTGGGAAATAGTTAATAAATGAGGCAATATAATTGGGTATTACTTCAACATAAGAAATGATGAATATGATGAACACAGGGAAGGATAAAAAATTTAAATTAATTGATGCTAAGTGAAATAAAGAAAAGCAGGAAAACTATACACATTGCATGTGTAAACACACACAAGTACATACATAAATACATATATATGTATATATAAATATAGTATATGTTTATTTTTTCCTTTCCATTTCCATTGTTGCAGTCATTATATCATACACAACATATAAATGTGTATATGCACACAAAGACACATGCATATGTGTGCAAACACAAAGTGGGTCACTACAATTTTTCTGTGTTATATCATTTACATATATAAAATATATATATATATGTATAAATACACACAGAAATATATAAATATTGTACATATCTAAACATCCATACCATGATGCACACATATAAATGTGAATATTGCATGTGTGTCATATGCACTGTACACATTCATAAGCACATACTCATGTGTACTGCACATGTTCATGTATGTTATACACATATGTATATATTCAACATTCATATGTGTGAACATGTACATACATGAATACATACATATTGATTTCTACATATTTGTTTTATTGAAGATGTGAATGCATGCATTTGGTTTATATGTTGTGTATGTGCACATCTGCATAAGGCATGCATACACACAATTATGGAAATGAATAGAAAACAATTAGAAAATTATTGTGACAAAGTTTGTCTCTAAAAAAGAGGTGAGAAAATCACCATTCCTTCTTTCTTTTCAGGGCTACTTAGGTACTATGTGTTAGAATGTTACATTCATTTTTTAAATTTTTTTCTGTTGTCCTGTTTTTCCCCTCTTTCATCATTTTATTTCTATTATACAAAGTGGCTCTCTGTTTAGGGGAAAGGAAGGGATATATTTGGAGATGTAGATGATGTAAAAAAAAAAAGGGGGGAGGTTAGGGAAAGAAACTGGATCTGTGATTTCATTGGTGTATCGGGAATTCCCAGACTAAAAAACTCCCTCTTCCAGGGCATGTTGGCCTCCTTTCTGCAATTTATGTATTTTTTTCATAATTACCTTGGGCAAGTCACTTCACGTCTCTAAAGCCAGGTACCTCACTTGTAGAATAGACATATTTGTGCTACTTCTCTCATAGAATTGTTGTGAATAAAGTGCTTTGTACAAATCCTATATAAATGAGTCATCATAGTGGGCCTTAGATATTCAGTTTTAAAGTATCATGCTGTTCAAAGTGTGCAGTGAAGAATATTCTTCCAACTGTATCAGGGCTCAGTGATCTTAACCAGAGGTTGGACTAGATGCTCTCTAATACCTCTTTCAACCCTCTGCCTGTGTGATAGAATTGTTTGCAACTCTTCAAGTTTAGGAGAGTCAGAGTAGCTGAAACAAAGCAATTTTTCTGTTTTTTTCTAATGGAACAAGTAGTTTACCTTGGTATTTTTCCCCATCGGAGGCAGTTTGAGAGAATTGTCTCACTGGCCTGGAGTTGGCTCTTTATTCCAAACTCAAAGAAATACTTCAAGGAATGTAGGTATAACAGTTATCCAGTGAGTTTCTAACTAGCTACCAAGAAGTCAATTGGATATTGAGGAAAATTTCATTGAGGTCTAAGACTCAACATGTCATACATGTTGTAATACATGCAGTTTGTAACCTCAAATAAATAATTCAACTGATTGGTTTCATCCTCTGTGAAATAAAGAAAAATCATGCTAACTCATCTCACCATTCTGTGATTTGGAATAATGAATGAATATGATTCCAAAGCACACTGTAAATGTCAAAGTCCTAGGAATGCACTATAGTAGTCATTGAATTTAATCAGAGAAAATTTGTCCTATTAACTGAATGAAAGGGGTCACAAATATCAGTTCTTAGATGAAAAAGAAGAAAATGAGACTATTAGATCTACAAATGAAATAAAATAGGAGATCTGAATGTAAGAAATAGGAAATAAAAATGAAGGATGAGAGAATGCTAAAATTATTAGGGAAGAGAAAAGTTAAATTTTGTCAAATGGAGAGAAAACAATGGTATGGGTAGCAGAACAAAATGGGTATTATATTGAAGGCAGGTAGTGAGTGATAAATTATTATCACTATATAGGTTAAGAATTGATATAGAGTAAAATAATTTCTTTTCTATAAAAGATAAAAAGTTCTAGAAGCCTTAGTAAGTCCTTTAAAAGAAGGGCAGCAAGCATTCATTATTTACTATGTCCGTGATGCATAAATTCATTAGGACATTCTGCCCTTGCTCAATATGCCTGCAATCTGACTTTAATCTTATTCTTAGACAGACATCGAAGGACTGTTTATGATGTCTACTCCCAGGAAGGGCTGGCCACCCCTCCCAGAACCAAGCATTTTCTAAACAAGAATGCTCTCAAGGATGTTTTGAGAACTGTTACTTTCCCACCAGTCACACACTTAATTAGCAAAATTCCTTCTTGGTTAGAATGAATTACTGAAGACAAGTAGTACTGAGGCATCTTGGGAGTCTCCCCAGTGGTAGGGATGTGAAGCCTGGGACCTTCCTGTTGGGACTCTGGAGGCTGATCTGGAACTCCCTAGCTGTATGATCCAGATGAAGATAATTCCTTCATTGGTGCTGTAATTGTGGTAAGATTGGATAACTACTGAGATTTACCAATTGTGACATACCTTACTGATTGTGACATAACTATTGGGACTTACTGATTGAGACCTATATTATTATTTTATAATTAAATACTAGTTATATACATATGCATATATATGTATGTGCATATATATGGAGAGAGAGGAAGAGAGAGAGAGACTCTGAGTTATTTCTGAACAAACACTATATACATAAATACAAGATATATAGAGTGTAAATGGGAGGTAATCTTAGAGGGAAGGCACTAACTGTGGAAGGACAGAAAAAGGACTCTAATTATTTCCTTTTGTAAGTGATTATTATTACTTAGAGGCAAAGGGGTGTTAAAGCAATGTTAATGTGTGGAGCTTACAGTAGGCTATTTAGGATAAAACTATAATAACTACCCTCTACACTTTAATGCATATAATAGAATAAATATAGGTGGATGTATTGGCAAGCATTATAGTGGGTTTTTTGTGTGTTTTTCAAGTTGTCATCTATTGAAGGTTGCTGGTAATAGGAGTAAATGAAGGTCTTACTCTTTATTTTATCCTAGGCCTACATACATGCAAGATATACGTCTGCTAACAATGATCATTTTTCTTTGCAATGAAAGGTTGTCTTCATATAGGAAACCAAAAGGCAAGAGACAATTCTTACAAATTTTCTGTCATGTCAAATTCCTCAACTTGATTCAACAGAAGACAATTCTAGCTCTTGGTAGAAATTTTAACTGGATGCAAAATATAGCAGCTGGAAACCATTATGTCTACTGAACAGCCAGATCACTCACCAGGCAAGCAGTAGGTACCTAAGTAGGTAATCAGTGAATTCTTTCTCTGTCATCTAAACAGTTTGACCTGTCAAGACGACTTTTATAATAACAGATGATAAGATAACTGTCACTTTGAAGATTCAGTAGGACTTACTAATGAAGAAATCAAGATTGTGGGGAGAATGTATAATTCAAGAACTCAAAGAGATATAGAAATGGATACAGACTACTTGCTCTGCCATTCAGTTAAATAGCCTAAAATAATAATTCCCATATGTAATTAGAAAGATAAAGGAAATTTCAGATTTTCCAAGCATTAAAAACTATAATCTAAGCAACCAAAAGCAAATACAATCTAGAGGTGTTGGGATGAATCACAGAGCAAAAAAGAAAAAGATTTAAACTTCTGGGAGCCAAGATGGAGAAGTAAGCAGTGAGTTGCTCTTGCCATCTCTTGCTGACCTTGAAAAGCAAAGAGAATATTGCCCCAGGGGTAATCTTGGAATAGTGAAGCAAGCAAAGAGATGGCAGTCTTTTCACTTAGAAGGCTGGAGGCATTAAAAGGAAGGGACTCACTTGCTGTGGCTGAAGGGGAGGTGCCCTATCAAGCCAGCAGCAAGTCCCACCTCAGTGGACCAGCAGGAGATCCTCAGCTCCAGGGTGGTGGAGACAGCAAACACCAACACCAGGATGCCAGGCAGGCCTTTATACAGCCAGAAAAATTGGCAGACACCAGCATAGATGGAAGTCCATGTAGTAGGAAGGCCGAATTTATGATCTCAAAAAGGATCATATAAATATCAGAATGATTTGAAATCGTTGGGTATACAGAATTCTCCAAGCAGAAGGCATCAAAAAATTTATTCAGGGCCCAGAGCAACAAATTA
>JAQQSZ010013847.1:0-11662 GCA_028646595.1 Phalanger gymnotis
TTTCAGTATTTTTGGGGTCTCCTTTAGCAAGTGATTGATTTGTTTTTCATGGTTTTCTTGCATCCTTCTCATTTCTCTTCCCAATTTTTCCTCTACTTCTCTAACTTGCTTTTCCAAATCCTTTTTGAGCTCTTCCATGACCTAAGACCAGTTCATGTTTTTCTTGGAGGCTTTTGTTGTAGGCTCTTTGACTTTGTTGACTTCTTCTGGCTGTATGTTTTGGTCTTCTTTGTCACCAAAGAAAGATTCCAGCAACTGAGACTGAATCTGGGTGTGTTTTTGCTGCCTGGCCATGTTCCCAGCCAACTTACTTGACCCTTGAGTTTTTCAGCGGGGTATGACTGCATGTAGACTGAAGAGTTCTATGTTCCAAGCTTGGGCGGATGTGCTGCCACAGCAGCCCTCCTCCTTCCCCAAGAAACCCCAACCTGAACTAGACTTAGATCTTCAGCAGGGTCTGCACTCCTGCTTTGATCCACCACTTAATTCTTCCCACCAGGTGGGCCTGGGGCCAGAAGCAACTGTAGCTGTAGTTCTGTAGCTGCCCCACCTCTGCTGCCCCAGGGGCTGTGGCTGAAATGGGAACTCCTTTTTACACTCTGTCCCCAGCAGCTTTTCCCACGAACCTTCTCTGTTGTCTTTGTTGTTTATGGGTTGAGAAGTCTGGCAACTGCCACAGCTCACTGATTCAGGGCACTAGGGCATGCTCCACCCAGCTTCTGGTCTGGTTGATCTGCGCCGCCCATGCTGGGCTTAGCTCCCCTCTGCTCCCAGCTCCTTGTGGGATACACCTTACCCAGAGACCATCCAGGCTGTCCTGGGCTGGAGCCCTGCTTCCCTCTGCTATTTTCTGTGTCCTGCAGCTCTAGAATTGGTTCCGAGCCATTTTTTTTATAGGTTTTCGGAGTGACTTGGTGGGGAGGTCACGCCAGTCCTTGCTTTCCAGCTGCCATCTTGGCTCTGCCCCCCTCTCTTTCTTCTTATTAATGGAAGTTTTGATTCATCTTCATATAGAAATCAGCATACAGCTGCAATGTCAAAGTCCAAAATTGAGGTGACTCTTTGCAGGGTGATTTCCTTTGTCGCAAGCTCCATCTCAACAGAAACATCTTGCACAAAAAGAGAAGCTAAGGAACTTATAGTTATCTGATTTTTTTAAGTGGAAAATGTGAAGTCAGATTTTGTCTATGAATGATGTTTACCTCATTATTAATTCCATTGAATGCAAAATGTTGTGGGTGGGTTGGTTGCCACATTTCCAGGGGTGGAGGGAGTTTACAAGATATTCCTTTATGGTCTTATTAAATTATACTTACCTATTTAAAAATATCTAGAGAAATGCTTCTACCCTGAAGTGTAGGTCGTCTCTGAAGGATTTATGAGGAAATAGGAATAAGAACTGTATGAGATATCAAGGCCTGGATGTGTTATGATGGGTGGGTAATGTTGGGAGTAGGGAGAGAGGGTAGGGAAGGAGATATTACATTAAGGAAATCACACATCCAGTGAAGTAAACATGTGTCCCAAAAGTTTTAGTGCAATTTAAAACTAAGTTTAAAACTGCACTAAGACTTTTGTGACATCCTATGTAGCCAAGCATCTCTGATCCAAAGATACCTTTTCCTTGTTGCATTTATCTAGCAAGTACATTTTGTAATCATTCTGACATGAAACTGAAAAACCAAAATCGAACATTTTCAAATGCATTTAAAACAATTTCAGAATGACCAGCAAAGCAATTGCTATACCTCCAAGATATTGTACCTGTCCTTACTGTCTCATTCCATTTTTATTCATTTTGCTCTGCTGCTACAAGTCTGCAGACTTATACAATGGAGCAAAAATTCCCCAAGCTTTTCTATTAGGGCAAGCAGCCCAATGTTAAAGGCTTTAGAATATCCTGCATGGGCCATATGCAGTGTATAGCTATAAAATCACCTAACATGGGGCTAATGTACATACCTTTTCATGAATAATCCTGATGTATCTCTGATTTGTGAATCTCCATCGTAGGTCACTCAATCTTTTGTGACATGTATATGTATTTTTTGCTATAACATAGATATACTTGATTTAGCATTAAGGCACCCTGAGAGAAAGACAGGAGGTGGTATGAGTTCGATAAGCAATACCACTTTCCCTCAGACCCCAGTGGAGATAAGTCTGGGCATTAAACTCAAGAGCCTCGGGTACATCGGTGCCCACCTCCACCTCCTGATCATCAGCCCTAATTTTAGCTTGGCTCCCACAGACTTCACAGGGTAGCAATTCCTGTGGAGAGGGGCCCATATTCCTAACCATTAACCACACCAACCACTAACAGGGTAAAGGAAGTCTAAGAACCCCAGGAAGATAGTGACCCTCACACCACCACACATGCTTCTAGACAGCCCCTACAGAAATGTAATATGGGAACTATTTTTAATAGGTCCCCCCCTTAAAAAGGACTTAGAAAGAAAAGTTCTTGCTATGAGAATCCTTAGGATTGTTCCAAGTAGAAACAGATAGGATTTTATCAATGGAAATGACATTGAAAAGATGCATTACTATCTGTTCTGCTACAGTAAACTAAGGACCACCGGGTTTTTCCCATCTGACTTGCAGCTGAATCCTCCTATTTATTAGCTCTCATTAGAATGTGAACTCCTTCAGAATAGGGCCTATCTTACTTTTCTATTTGTATTCCCAGCACTTAGCACAATGTTTTTCTCTTAGTGGGCACTTAGGCATGCTTTTTCATTCATCCATCTATCCATTCATTCACTCACTCCCCCCCCCAAAAAAAAAATCGATTTCTTGAATGTTTTTAATGATTTATAGTGGCAACAGAATACAATATTTGAACTTGAGAAAAAATAAGACATATTAATTAGTATGATGCAGTAGCAATAGCACTAGATTTATGGTCAGATGACCTGGCTATATTGCTAGTTAGTCATATGATCTTGGGCCAATCAAGACCTTGGGTCTTTCTGGGTCTCAGTTTTCTGGGGGGAGTTAGACCAGATGATTTCTAACATCTCTTCCAGTTCCAAATCTCTGATGATTTGGTTTCCATAATAATAAACAAGATAAAAAGGTAATCATGTCTATTCAGTACCAGCATTAGCAAGTACCACGGATTAATGTAGTATCACAAAAAGATGGCTGCAAGATAAATCAAATTACATAGAGTAGGATAAGACATTTGAAATTTACATCTCAGAAATTTAAATCTCAAAGCATTTTAGAGTTTTAAAGATCTTCAGGGGCATCAAAATGAACTCATCCCTGACAAAGAATCACTTCTACAAAAATACTTATAAGTGGTCATTCAGCCTCTGCTTAAAGACCCCTCCAGGAAGACCTCAGTTAAGTCAATAGTACATCTCGGTGAAGTACAATTGACTCCTAAGGGAGCCCATTCTCTGTGGGACTTTAGAAAAGTTCTTCTTTCTTCAAACCTAAATCTGCCTCTCTGTAACTTATATTCATGGCTCTTCTTTCAGTCTTCTGGAATCAAGCAGGTAAGTGTTTAACAATCAGCATTCCAGGAAGGAGGCAGGGGAGAGTACATGTGATATATTTTTAAATTTAATTTGCATTATTAACATTTTTCTCCATCATTTTCTTATGTCCAGACAATCAACGAAACAATAAATTAAACCCTGATTCTGGCTTTGCTGATTTCAGAGGTGTAAATGCTTACACTGAAATTAGCTTCTTGGAGCAGGTCTGATCTGGCTCCAGCAAACCATTGTCTCTTCCACATGAAACCCCTTCAAATATTTGAAGACTATAATCATGACTCCTCCTAAATCTTCTCAAGGATAAATAATCCCAATTCCTTCAAGTGACCCTCATATAGCATAGTATTCAATTCCCTCAATATCCTGGTTGCCCTTTCCTGGACATATTCAAGCTTGTCTATGTCTTTCTTAAAATGTAGTGAGCAAAGCACAATACAGATGTGGTCTACCCAGGACAGAATACAGTGAACACTTTCCCTTGTTCTGGACATATTTTTAACATAGCATACAGTAGCATTAATTTCTTTGTTTACTATATCACATTGTTGACTCAATCCATATCAGCTTGTCCTTGGTAATGGGTCTGATACTCTAGCTCCATTCTTTTTAAGGGCTAGTTGATTTAACAAGTAAGTTGTTACCTTGTCCTTAGCAGATTGTGACATTCATGGCCATTTTACTAAACTAAAAAAACACATAGTCAAATTCCCAGATTTTGTTTGTCTAGGCATGCCTCTCCCACTCTTAATTGCTATAGTTGACTATTTTAACTCAAGTACAGAAATTTCAATTTATCCCTATTAAATTTTAGCTTGTTTGTTTTGAACCATCCTTCTAGCCTATTAGGAATTTGTCGGGGGGAGGGCTCCTGACTGTTATCCAACATGTTAGCTATTCCCCCATTTACATATCATCTGCAAATTTGATAAGTAAATCTTCTACAACTCTATCTAAATCATTGATAAAATATATTCATAGCTTCTTATCCCTGAACACTCCATGCTGGACAACTCATTTGTCAGCTAACAGTCCACTGTGGTTGTGTAATATATATATATATATATGTATATATATACATATATATTTATATATATATATATATATATGAAATGATAATAAAAACAGATCTGAAGCATGAGAACAGTATCATGGTATGCACACCTGGAAAGTCAATTTAAAGGAAAGGAAAACTTTATACCATGCCCATTAGGACATGCAAGCAATTCCAGAGACACCTGGACCTTCCGTAGGTAAAACTCACAGTCTTGGGTTGTGCTTGTTCCAAACTGCATGCTATTGGTAGAGCTAAAGAAACTTCTTTCATTCCTCAATTGCTAGTTATCTCTTGAGCTGTTTGTATTTTGGCTCAGCCAACGTATTGCTGAACAAATATAATGACTCTGTTTTCCTGAGTCCTCTGGCCTCCAGGGCTCTTTGCAAAGGTGAGCAAAGCAAGGATGTTGCTAAACTGAGGAACTCATTTCATGTATTTTACACCCTAGAAACTAGGTGTAGTAGTGGTTTAGGGGAGTGAAGCAATTGGAGGGGGTGGCTCAAAGTAAACCTTAGTAGCAGAAGGTCCCTTGCTGAAAAACACTTCCTACCTACACCCCAACTATTATGAGTTAAGCCCCACTCTTTTAAAATACAAATGATCCTGGAAGTTTAAATTTCAACTGTATTTTAATATGATTTACTTTTGTCAAATACACACCTTACTGAGGAACTTTTTGATGGAATGAGCATTGAATGTAGACTCATAAGACCTGGGTCCAAAGCCTGATGCTATCTGTGTGACTTGTATACTTAAGTCACCTAACCTCCCTGAAATTGTTTTTTCATTATAAAAAGGGGATTATAATTGCTTCTGCTCCCACCCCTTAAAATGATAAGTGTCATATGAGATAATCTATCTAAATTGCTTGGCAAATGTTAAAGCATGATGAAAATGTTAGGTGTGATTAATAAAATAAGGGATTTGAACTAGTTGCCTTCTAAGGTCCCTTCCATCTTGAAATCCTTTTCTTCATGACCATCAGGAAATAGGAATATTTATTGGATTGGAGGGAAAGGGAAATTTGGCACAGAGGAAAGCGTAAGTGTTTTTAGACTGCTATATGATCGTATGATGTCAATGAATAGCTTAAATACAGAGAAGAGGAAAGAAGTGGGAGGGACAAATGCTGCCATCTTGCTTAGGGATCCATTGCCAGACAATGGAAATAGCTGCTGTAAATGGCAGGTGCTTGAGATGAGCCATAGAGAACTAGTCTAGAAGACCATTGACTTCAGCTTTATGTGATTCAATCAGATAATCAACAGAGTTCATTATAACATAATCTAGCCTCTCACATTCAGCCTGGTTTGTCTTCATACAATACAATTGCTTCAGCTTCTTAGGTAGGAGGAGAAGGAAAAGAATGAAAGGAAAAACAATAGGAAAGAGATTGAGATAGTCCTCCAAGTCCCTGCTTCCTCCTCCCTCCCCTTTTTTTGTTATCAGAGGGATTTCCCTATTGCAGGAACCTTTAGAATGTTTCCCCTACAAATGCCAAGGTCTGCGATATTGATCTAGAAAAGTAACCAGGGCCCAACCTAAGATGTTATTTCCTGTGATACCTCTATACGTCCTCTGTAATTGATTCAGTTTCTCATGGGGCATTGCTAAGATGAGAGGAAACATATTTCCATTCCTTACCCTTCTGTGAAAAGTATAAAATACTGAACTTTCAGCCCAGCTGATAAAAGCAAAGTTTGTTTAGGGACTAAACTGCAAACAGGAGGATGCTATTATGCATGCTATTTACTTGAGGGTAGGAAAATAAAATATTGAATAATGAATCCTCTGGGCAAGAGAAGGAACAAGGTAATTTCACCTATAATTGAGTCAAAGAACATTAAATTCAATAGGTAGTATATAGAACTGCCAGTGGGAAATCAAATGCAGTTATACAGTTAGCTAGGGGAGGGGGGATTATTTTTCTCAAATTTTTTTTGAAAATGGATATAGCTATTTGTTGTCAGTATAGGGAAAGAGCTGAAGGGTTAAAGGATCCAGTTAGGCAAAGGTCACTTCTTTAAACATTGAAATAAAAGGCAGAAAGGAGGGAGGAACAGGACACTTGTTCTGGAGATACTGCTAAGTGAGGTGCTCAGCAGGAAGGATGGATATCTGTTCTGTCTTTAGAGAAACATCAGAGATTGAAGTAAAGGAGGCTAGGTAAAGAGAATCACATAACTGCAGGGGAATGCAGCAGGAGAGAGAAAAGTATTACATTCGTTTCAATCTAAATCTAGTGATAGTAGGGAGAAAATGGCTCAGCAGCTTCATCTATTAGATGTTGAATATTTGTGGGTATTTTGCTAAGTAGGCCCCATTCATGTAAATGAAATCTACCCAGATTTGAGTGGACAGATTCAAAGGCAGGATAAGGAAGGCATATATTTGCCGAAGTTAACATTCAAACCACCGTTAGCTCAGGCTTCAATCAGTGGGTGACAATTGAACGCCAGGTTGAGTGGAGAATAACACACTCAGGCATTTCAGGTGACCTTTCTATTTTAGTGGCTTAACATTTCAAAGATAATTCCATGGAAAGACAAAATAACTCAATCAACAAGGATTTAGTAAGCCCCTGCTATGTGCAAGGCACTCAGCTACACATTGGAGATATGATGAAAATCATACCAAGGAACTGTATTCTTTCAGGGAAGATGCTATAAGTATATGCGAATTAAACACAATGAATGGGGAGGGAGAAGACATTAGCAGTTGAAAGAATCAGGAAAGATTTCATGCAGAAGGTGATCTGTATGATGAGCTTTGAAGGAAACTAGTTTCTAAGAAGAGGAAGAGAAGAAAGGGTAATCATGGGGGATAGTCAGCGCAAAAGCTGGGAGTTAATGCAGAGATAGGAGATAGCAGACAGACAGCGTGTCATACGTGAAGGCCAACACAGCTCTGCCACAGAAGGGAAGTAATGTGTACGATTAGATTAATGTGTAGATTAGGGCTCAGCTTGTGAATAGTCTGAAAGGATAAATACAGTTTGTATTTGACCCTAGAGGAATAGGGAATACTAGAAATTTTCTGAGTAGGGGAGTACTATGGTTAGACTCGAACTTTATGAAAATCACTTGGGTTTAGCTTCTTTCAAAGCTTCACTCAAGGGCCACCTCCTAATGGAGTTTCCCAGCTGCTAGGGCCCCATGGCCTAATTTTCCACTCCCTTAGTGGAAAGAAATAAGCTTTTGTTAAGTGCCTACTACATCCCTTTATAAATATCTCATTTAGTCCTCACAAACAACCCTGGGAGTTAGTATCAATATCATGCCTATTTTCCAGAGGAGGAAACTGAGGATGACATGGTTAAGTGACTTGCCCTGGGTCACACAGTGTCTGAGGCTGACTTTGAACTCAGGACTTCTTGACTACAGGCCCACCACTCTATCCAGCTACCTAGCTGCCTCTGGAATAGAGAGGAGAAAGACTGTATTCAGGACAGCAATTGACAGGGTATGTCCATGAAAGTGTGGAGGGCCTCAATAAGAATGGTGATCTTGGAAGTAGAAAGGAGACAAATATGAGGGATGTTGTAGAGATAGAATATCTGATTAATATGCCCCATGAGGGAGAATTAGGACCAAATATAGACACCTATTTCAATAGGCAAGAAGCGAGAGAGAGCCATGAAATCTAGTCATTGCCACTATATATATTATATCATATCATATTATATTGTATTAATTATATGTTTGTGTGTATATACATATATATACGTATATATATATATATATACATATGCATATATATGTATAATATTGTTTTCTGTTCTGGCCAGAAACTCTGAGGATCTTCCCCTCCCAGACTTATATCTTCCTGATGGTAAATTGAGCCATCTTTTGTCTTAACTCTTATCTAGCCTTTACTCATTGAATGGGCATGGTCTCAGACAAACTGATACCTGGGAAAGACCTAAATTTAGTTAAGGCCAAGTTCACCCACTGCATCCTGGGCCACATCTAGTCATCTTGACCTATGTCTTGCCATTGAACTTTGATGACTCTGGGGGAGAAAGTGAGGCTGATGACTTTATGCAACTCTGCCTCACTTCCCTCTGCCTCAGTTCCCTTGCAAGTCAAGATGTGACTCTTGTGATATCATTGGCCCTCTCTGAGAAGGAGGAATAACAAAAAACAATAATAATTCCATCCTAAGTAAAAAAAGGCATTAAAAAAGTGCACAGATTTTAAATGTTGCCTGATATATTTTTGTCCAAACACTATGGTACCACTCCCAATAATCTTACATATGGTATGTATAAAATCATGTGACAGTCATCCAAGTTAGAGTTTTGGCAGTATATTCTCCCTGCCTCTTATCCTGCCCCTCATCACCCCTAATTTGGACACTGAATTCTTACACACTGACTTGGAAGGTTCACATAATGCTGCACAGATCCAATGAACCAAAAGAATAGTGGAAAATCACCCATCCCCTTTTTTGTTATGTATGATACAATCAATAATTTCTGTATCTTTGCACTGGCAGGTGCCAGTATTTAGAATTTACTGCCTCCTCGACTTCTGCTTCTTAGAATTCTTAGCTTCTTTCAAAGCTCAGCTCAAGCACCGCCTCCTAACAGAGCTTCCCAGCTGCTGGGGCCCCATGGCCTAATTACCTTGATTTCATTGGCATACATCATGTACGTGTTGTACAAAATGAATGAAACTCCTTTAGGGCAGAGACTCTCATGTTGTGTCTTTGTCCACCACACAGAACAGTGTGGGATGTGTAGTAGGCATTTAATAAATGCTAATTGAGTTGAATTGAATCATGTCAGTGAACAGCAGCTAGAATCATGACTTTCTAACCTACTATTTTACAAATTTGGACAAATCACTTAAGCTTTCCAGACATCATTTCTTCATTTTTCAAATAAGAGTATTGAACTAGAGGATCACAAAGCTGCCTACCAAATTATGATCCTTTAAGTGTTTAGAGTAGGAAGGTATATGTGTACATGTGAGCACTCGGGTGTAGAATTGTGCAAGGTAGGAGGCTGATTTTGGCATAAAAGCTGTTTTGATTACTTACTCTAGCTGGCTGACTTGTGAGGTGATGTGGATGGGAGAATTTTACTTGGCAAGGGGACCTACACAGGAGACATTGGGCCTGAACTCTGGAGTTCAATTGTGATCTCAGATATTTGCTAGCTGTGTAAACCTGGGCAAGTCACTTAACCTCAGTTTCTTCATCTGTAAGATGGGAATGATAATAGCACCCACCTCCCAGGGTTGTTGTGAGGACCAAATGAGATGATATTTATAAAGCACTTGGAATGAGGGAAGGGGGGAGGTTGTGTTACTTATTTTGTATCCATGGAGGTTTGAGATACAAAAGACTTGTTTAGTATTTATAAACTAGTCATGCCATTTGTCCCCATTTCCCTTCATCTACAACTATGCATACTTTTAGTACAATCCTTTTGTGCTGAACAATAGCAACACAGTGGTTAGAGAACTGACCTGAAAATCAGAAGCACTTGGGTTTAACTACTGCCTCTGACATTCTCTCTGTCTCCAGGCTTTGGGCTCCTCTCTAGGACTATTAAGTTGCTAAGAATGTGCCAACTTGAATTGGTAGAAGGAGTCTCCTCATCAGAGTTCCCTATATAAAAGAATTCCTATGAAGTCGGGGGCTGCTCTGATGGGTGAGCTTTCTGTCTTATCTTCACAGGACTCAGGCCTCCTTCAAAGTTCTTTACAATCCTCTTACCTTGGGCCAACTCTTACTTTTTGACCATTTCTGCCACCCTGGAAACTTGAAGGCTGTCCTTTGTTTCCTCAGATAATACAGGCTAACTTTTTGCCAATCTTTCCTGGGTCTAGCCCTCCCTAATGCTTCTCCTAGTAGCCTCATCACATCCTTTCAAGCATACCCTCCCTTTCCAGCACTAGTACTTCTTTATTAGTTATACTTTCTCATTAGAATGGAAGCTCCTTCAGGTCAGAGACTATCTTTTTTTGTTCTTCAGTTGTTTCAGTTGTGCTTTACTCTTCATGACCCCCACTTGGGTGTTTTCTTTGCAAAGATACTCCACTAGTTTGTCATTTCCTTCTCCAGCTCAAGCTAGTAAGTATCTGAGGCCAGATTTGAACTCAGGAAGATGAGTCTTTGTTTCAACAATCTGGCTAGCAGCTTCTGTGGGGGTGTAAGATCCACCCACAGCCAGCACCCAGAAAGCTGCCAACAGCACATGTTCTTTTGATCTGCTTAACTAAAAGGAAAGCAAGGTTAAAGGGGTTGACAAGCTTACATTAATTCAGCATACAAATATCATTCACTTAGCTCAGGGGAAAAACCCAGCACCCTGAACTTCAGAACAAAATACAAACAAATTACAAACATGGACAGACAGACCTTGTCTGATTCAAATCCCAATACATAGTTACCAGAGTTCAACAAAGTCTCAGCATCTGGGTTTACAAGCTGGAGGGATCCTTAGCTACAGCTGCCTGGAGTCTCCTCATCAACACCGTGTCGAGAGCTCTGTCCTCCCTTCTTATAGGGCTTCAGACATCATCATCTGAATGACCAGAACTTAGGCTGCTATGATTGGCTCTTGAGTTAGCCCCTCCCCTTAGGACCCTGGGAGGTTCACATCTACATAGGTTAGGTTAACAAGCACCTCTCCTTAGCCAGGCCCACCTTGGGCCCCACCCCAGTCACCAATCCACACCCACATAGGTTCCACATCTAATAGGGGTTTGGGCCTGGGGCTTAGCACCTAGTAAGGCTCAATGAAATACACAGAATTACTCAAAGGAAACAAACCAAACTCTTCAAGGGCACTTGTTGAACTAAGTGCTAAGGAGCCCATTTTTCTTACCAACACAGTCTTTCTGACTCAAGACTTGGCATTTATCCACTGCACCACGTAGCTGCCCTAGGGACTGTCTTGCTTGCTTGAATTTGTATTCCCAGTACTAGATAGAGTAAGGATTTAATAAGTTCTATTCTCTTTCGTTCTCTCACTCCCTCTTGCTGTCTTTTTCTCTCAGTCTCTCATTTTTTTCTCCTCTCAATTTCTCTCTCTTTCGCTCTCTCTCTGTCTCTCTTTCTGTCTTTCTCCCCCCTTCCTCCCTTTTTT
>JAQQSZ010013848.1:0-11662 GCA_028646595.1 Phalanger gymnotis
AAAGGATTTGTTCCATAAAACTTGGACTCAGTCAAAAGGCCTCACCCAAGGACCTAGAAGGCCACATGTGGCCTCAAGGCTGCAGGTTCCCCATCCCTGTTCTATTCCTTCCCAATCATGAAGCAAGGCAAAAGCTTCTTTGGCAGATAAGGGGTTTGTTCCTTCCAAAAGCCAGTGATGCCACTTGGTATGAGATGATTTTTCTTTACTCCCGACAAGATCAGGCCAACCTTTCAACTCTCTAGGGGAATTAAGTTTGTCACAAAAAGCTAGAATTACTAGAGATGATGTGCTGGCTGCCCCCAATAAGGCTCAAGGTCAAAGCAAGTATCTTTCTCAAAGGAAATGGTATGCCCATTGTGCGACCAAGATTTTTACTCATCCATTCTATATATAAGGTACTTCTGGGAGTGTGTATGAAGACCTTATCTGAGGCCCTAGATAGATTTTAAACATCTTTGTCCATCTGCCTAGCCCTCTTGAAAGTTCCTACTGTGGCCTAGAACTCAAATTCTTTCCCATGAGACATGCTATAGGTAAAGGCTAGAACAGGGATGGGGAACCTGTGGCCCTTTGTCTTCACTCGAGGACCTAGAGTGCTACCTGTGGCTTCGAGGCCACAGGGTCCCTACCCGTGGGTTAGGAAATCTAGGATCGTGGAACCACAGATTTAGAGCTAAGGAAAGGACATTGGAGATATTTTATTTTCCAGAGGACAAACTGAGGCCCAGAGAGAAGGTAAAACAAAGAGTAAACAGAAGTCTAGGCAGAGTAGGATTTGGAGAGGACAGGACCTGCCTTAAATCTCCATTCCTTTTGACTTCTGGGGAAGTTGTAGGCTGCTTTAATACCTGGTTCAACAGCTAATTCTATTGCTTTGAGTCAATCTTAGACTGAATTGTAGTTCCCTGAGCATGGCAAGTTTACAGCAAGAAGCCATAGTTGGTTTACAGTGGGTTGGGAAGCAGCAAGAAACAGCCTGGGATTAAAGCATTTGTAGTAGATTATCTAACAATAGCTCCCATTTCTCTAGTGCTTTTAGGTTTATAAATCACTTTCCTCAAATGACCTCAAATGGTAAGGAATGCCTTAGGCATTATTATCCCCATTTTTTCAAATCAGGAAGCTGAGGCATGGAGAGTCAGCATGATTTGCCCAAGGTAACCCCACTAGTAAGTGGCAGAGATGGTAGCTGAACCCAGCTCTTTCCACCATGAGAGAGATAAGAGCGAAATGTGCCACTGAATCATCATCCAAGAGGCGTCTTGGCAGGCCACTGTGCCCCCGAAAGGAAGAAGAACTCCAGGGCAGAGGAAGCCCATGGCCACTCTTCAGGACAGAGCCCCTTTTGACTTACAAATTCAGTACTTGGATCAAATGCTCAGTCAGTGCCAGACTCCTTCTGAAAGGCATTTGGAGGTAATTCCTCCCGTGTTGTACAGCATTCTGTCACTGGAGATGATGAACAGAAAACATACGGCAGATCTCCTTGCGAAAGCGCTGGAGATGAACTATAAATATACCTGTTTAATTGTAATGCTTGTCTTATCACCATAATCAGAAATTGGCATTCTCAAATGACAGTGAAGAATGGGAGCCGAGCTCAAATCACCGGGAAAGGCGAAGCCGAGCAGCAAGAAGCTGGGAACTTCATCGTGACAAATTGATACGTTTCTTCTGTTGCTGTTCAACTTATAATTTACCAGTCAGAATATGCAAGTTTCTGTTTTCAATTATTAAAGTAGCATACAGACAAATTGGGAGGCTGTAATTCCAGAAAGGATAGTGTCTTTCTCTCTCAGAAGATGAAATCAGCATTCACTTTTTCCTTGAAACTCCTCCTGGACCCATGGCTCGGCAGACTTTCTCCACACCTCACAAAAGGTGATGATCCCCTTTCCAACACGTTTAATGACTGAGACCTGTTTCTCATCTGCCAGGGAGTGTACAGTCTGATGTAGACCAGTGAAACCCCAAAGAAATCAAACATACGTGACAGTGGAAGGGAAGAGCCTCAACCCGGGAGTCACCAGGCCCAGGGAGAGCCTCAATCTGGGAGTCACAAGGCCTGGGGACAACCTTGGCCTCGGCCTAAGCCTGGGAGTCGCCGGGCCTGAATTTGAGTGCCGGCTCTGCTAATCGCCTCCATATGAACTTGAGCAAATTACTTCAGCTCTCTGAGCCTCAACGTCTTCAGAAGTAAAACAGGGACCATTGGATGGCATGAGATCTTGGAACTGACCCAAGGGTGTACATGGTTAAAAAGAGCAAAGTGAAGGCCAGAGAGATGAAAAGACACTAGGCTCTGCTAGAAAGGGGCCATTTTCTCCTCTCTCCGTCACATTCAAAACTTTTCCATCTTTTAAAAAAACCAAACTTTCCATATACGTGACTTCCTGGGTCATGCCCAGCTAGGCACTGTCTCACCTCAAACTGGGCCTGCCAGTGGGGCCTGGGCATTAAATCTAAGTGGCATGTTTATCAAACTGCAGATGATGCGAGGCGAGGAGGGACAGCTGACACAGAGCCTGGATTCAAAAATAGCGCATCAGGCTACAACATCAGGCTAAATCCAGGAAGACGAAATCTCATGGGGTGGGGGGACGTCTTAGACTTGGGTTCAAAAAATCAATCTTCTAAGGCCAAGATGAGGGAGACATGGGAAAAGAGCTGTTAGTCTCCTGAAGAGAGGTCTTGTGCCTAAGATAGGGGTGGGGAACCTGAGACCTCCAGGTGGCCCTCTAGGTCCTCAAGTGAGGCACTTGTTTGGATTCAGGTAAAGGGCCACAGGTGGCCTCCAGATCACAGGTTCCTCATTCCTGGCCTAAGAGGGAGTGCTCTCCTCAGATCAGAATGCATCTGGAGAATTGAGTTCTGCTCTGAGTGGCACATTTTGGGAAGGCCGTTGACAAGCTGTAAAGTGCCCACAGTAGGACACCCCATGAAGGACCCTGAGCTCGTGCTAGATGAGAAATAGTTGAAAGAAATAGGGATGTTTGGTGTGACGAACTTAAGGCTTGGAAGAGGGAGCATGAGAAGTGTCTCCAAGCATTGAAAGGGGCGTTATGCATAAGAGCCCCAGAGGACAGACCAAAGAACCATAAGAGTGGGGAGAAGGTGCCAATGCCCACACCCTTCCCCCACCATACCTGGCCTCACCTCAAGTTGCCCTGGGCATAAGAAATCCTTGTTACAGCTCTGGGATAACATACACTAAGTATCTGGCAAGTTGAAGTGAATTAAACAGAAAAAAGAAAAGGATTGGAACATGGACCAGGCAGCGTGGCATAATGCACAGGGCATAAGACTTGGCAAGAAGACCTGCCTGAGCAATTCATTGAACCTCTCTCGATCTTTGTTTCCTCATCTATAAAATGGGCATCACACCCTCCCAAGTTGTTGAGAGGATGGGATGAGACAGCCCTAGAGAACAAAGCTACCCTTCTCATTTTACACAGGGAGAAAGTCAGGAAAGGGCTCTGCCAACCTGCTTGTGTTATGGAAATGGGAGGTGTTCTTATTTGACCTAAAAGGAAATGGAGGCCCAAATCATTTGGGTGATTTGCCTAAGGTACCTCAGCTACCCTACAGTAATGATATAGGAAGTTTCTAGTGTGTCTGCCTCTCGTATACATCAGGGGTAAAGGCTGCTGCCTTCGTTGACCTGCTGCCTAGTTTCCTAGGGAGCTACTTGACCACAAAAATCCTCCCTGCCCATACTCCTTCTGCTAGCCCTGGGCTTCCTTGATGTTTTAACAGAAAAGAGCCAACCCTTCCTTCTGCCAAGGAGCCCAAACTGTGGCAGTTGGCATTGCCTTCCAGGAATCGAAAGGGCCACTTTAGCATTTGACTCTAGCATGGCACCCAACCTGCCATGTGGGTATAAAACACCAGGACCCGTGTTTAGTTCTCCTTCCTGATGTCCAGCTTGGCTCAGACCTCACTAGTACCCTTCATGAGCTTTCATAGAACCTTTCTTTGTGCCAGCATCTTGCAAAGGCTGGATTAATGATCTTTTAGAGCCTTTAACCAAAGCTGTTAGACAGGTTTTTAACTCAGCCAATTTACCTGGGGCAAGACGAGCATGGACGTAATTATTTTGTTCCTGCTCCTTCTCTAGAAGTGTTTGTTACAAATTGCCATATTTTCTCTAAGGCAAATGAGTTGAACAAAGAAAACTTTGGGGGTAGGTGCTGGGCAATGACTTGAAGCCCATCTATAAATAGCTCAACATGATAAATGGCCACTGCTGGAAGGAACCCTTGAGAACAATGACTGCCCTTTCGTTTTTTCCCCAGGGGGAAACAGAGGCCAGAGAAGGAAAGACACTTGTTCGAGAAGGGCCACCTGGCAAGCAGAAGATCCAAAATTGGAACTCAGGCCTTCCAGTTCCACTACTTCCTACTGTATCCCAGTGAATAGCACTCTCAGTGAGCAGAGCTGGCCTTTGGAAGAAGCTTGCCTGGCCTCACCCTCTGTCTTCCTACAGCTGACTCCTCCAGCAGCTCTGCTAGTGATCAGCAAACCCTCAATGTGGTTAGGTTGCTGTGTCCTTCAATTAAAGAGCACTTATTAAGCACCTACCACACGTCAGGCACCGTGCTAAGCTCTAGGGACACAAAGACAAAGGTGAGACAGTCCCTACGCTCTTCTGGAGGAATACAACAGATTTGCAGATAAGTGAATACCAGGCACATACAAAATAAATCTTCATTTGATGATCGATCAATATTTCCGTAGGTGCAAGGTATCTTCTTTCTAAGCCTGGTCCTGTTCTGTCTCAAACAGTTCTTTCAATAATCTTTTATTGAGTATGTAAAGATCAGTTAATCATCAGAGAAACTCTGTTTGGGATCTGCTCACTTCAACACCGATGTCAATCATGGTTAACCTGCCTCCTGCCCTACTCTCCATGTTCCCTTGCAAAGTGGTTTGGCTGGGGTGGGGGGGTAGGGGGTTGGCTATCTCAGCTCAGCTCTGTCTCTGACACCTTGGACACCAAAGTTCATGCCCAGCTACACTAGTTAGATTGGCTAAGGTAAGAGCGCCCCGAGCTGGCTGCATGTATGTACCAGTGGCCTCCTGGACCAGTGAGCAAGGCCCTGATGCTGTGCAATGTATCTCATAGACAAGGAAGAAAAAGGCTGGGCAGCAAGAGCAGCAAGAACATCGAGGCGGCCCGGAAGTCTCGGCACGTCCTGACGGAGAGGCGCCAGCGTGGTTCTTACCCTGGCTTTGTCTGAGACTTGCTGGGTGGCTTTGTGTGGGTCTTAGTTTCTTCCTTTGTAGAGTGAGGGAGTTGGACTAAGTGATCTTGAAATTCCTTTAGCTGTGATTCTTTGACTCTCCTACACATCTGGCAGTCTTGTAGAAGCATTCTGGGTTGCTAACTGTTGACTCTAGAAAAAAAGTTGGAAATAATGGGGTATACATCAGTTGAGAAGTGAATGTAGATTTGTAATATAATATGTATGTATGTATGTATAAAATAAATGTAAAGGAATATTATTGTACCATAAGAAATGAGGAAGAAGACTGTTACAGAAAAGCCTGGGAAGATTTGTATGAATCAGTTCAGACAGAAGTGAGCAGTACCTGGAGAACAACAACATTGTGAAGATGGAGACGAAAGACTGAGGAACTTTGATCGCCGATTCCAGGGGACTGCCCACCCAGCAAGTCAAGTGAGAGACTCAAGGCACACATGGAAACGTACATTTTGGGAGATAATGTGGAAATTTGTTTTGCTTGATGATGCGTATTTGTTTGAAGGGGTTTTTCTTTTGTCAGTTTAGGGGGGGGAAGGGGATGAGGGGGAGAGGAGAAAGCAATCGAGTTGCCAAAAAGAAAAAGAAAAGAGGCTCCTTGAAGCATTTTATTAAATGCACAGAAGAGAAAAAAGATGAAAGCCAGGAGGAAACACAAACAGAACAGCTTCGAAAGTTATGAAAGTTACTGTATACATAACAATAATAGCAGTGAGAATTTATATAGTGTTTTAAAGTTTGCAAAGCACTTTAAATATGTTATTTCCTTTCATCCTCACAACACTACCACCCTGTCAGGCAGTCGTTATTATTATCCCCATTTTACAGATGAGGAAACTGAGGCTGAGAGAAGTTAAGTGACTTAACCCAGTGTCACACAGCTAGTAAGCGTCTGAGATGGGATTTGGACTCAAGTCTTCTGGACTCCAAGTTCAGGGCATAGTAGATACTATGCTACCTAGTTGCTTTGAAGTTTCATATACAATCCTCTTTTGTTGGTAGATAGAAATGTTCATTTTATTTGGAGTTTGCTAAATTCAGAATATTTTTAAAATTAAAAAAATAAGAAAGGAAAAAAGATATAACTCTGACCCCCTTCATGAGAGAGAGAATGAGAGAGAGAGAGAGAGAGAGAGAGAGAGAGAGAGAGAGAGAGAGAGCTGGGTTCAAATCTCAGCTCTGACACATCTTGGGCAAGTCACTATATCTTCATAGGATCATTGGATTTGGAGCTGGCTAGAATGTGGCTTGCATGCAGAATTGCCCCTTTACATTACTGTAGTATTGAGCAGCTATCTAAAGTCCAGAATGAACATAACTTTCAGGTTATCCGGGGAATGGGTGTTTTGTACCAAGACAAGATTGGCATGAGAAAGACAGCCACTGGTCAAGTTTCTATGCCACTTGGGAGGCAGCCTTTCCAAGCACCAAAGAGAGAGAGAGAGATTGAGAGAGAGAGAGAGAGAGAGAGAGAGAGAGAGAGAGAGAGAGTATGTGTGTGTGTGTGTGTGTGCGTGTGTGTGTGTGTGTGCGTGTGTGTGTGTGTGCGTGTATCTCCAACGTCAGGGTGGCCTGTCAATAAGGCATGATGAGGATATGCTGAAGAATCGCCCATATATTGTTGGGGAAACCCCAGGCCACATCCCGGCCCCAGCCTAATAGAAAAGTTGCTCAACCCTAAACATATTCCACAGTTTCTCTTGGATGTCATATATGACAAAATGCTTAAATAATGGGCCAGGCAGCCAAATCTGCTTTCTCTTGAGGCTGTCCATTCCCCTTTTGGACAGTGCTAATTACAAAGGAGTTCTTCCTCAGATCAAGCCTAAATCTGCCTTCCTAACTCTCACCCTGGTGGCAAATCTCTATGCCATGTGACAGGCCAGTTGTGGCCTCCTACATTTCCTCTCCTCCACCTTCTTGCACTGATCCTCATCTGACAAAATACTGAGGCCTCATCAGCCCCTTTTTGCCCTCCTCTGGATGCTCTCTAGCTTGCCAGTGTCTTTCCTAAAATGAGATGCAGGTTGTTATAGTACCTGAGCAAGAGATCCTCTCTGTCAGCCACAAGTTTGTGCAAGTCCCAACGGACATCTTTGTGGCTGATAAGATGTAACACAACTTTGCACGTGCCCAGATCACCAAAGATAGAAGCTCCAACGTGGGAGATTCCAGGAACCTGCTGTTTGGAAAAGACTTTCTATGTTCCCCTACCAACTGGGTGGGAACAGCCTCTTTCTACTGGCTCTGTAGCCAGAACTGGCCACATCTTGGGACAGGCTCTCTCCAGCTGCATCCAAGGGTGAATGCCTGTTTACCCAAAGCAGAAGCATCATGCTCTCTCTAAGCTGGATGTGTGTGAAGGTCCACTTTCCCATCTTCAATTTAGGCCCTGTAGCCCCCAAAATTGAGCTTGGAATATTGGTCTGATTGGTTTTGTTTGTCCTTTTCAGTACTTTTTTTTGGAGGGGGAGGAGGCAAGGCAATAGGGGTTAAGTGACTTGCCCAAGGTCACATAGCTAGTAAGTGTCAAGTGTCTGAGGCCACATTTGAACTCAGGTCCTCCTGACTCCAGAGCCGATGCTCTTTTCACTGTGCCACCAAGCTGCTCCTGTCCTTTTTGGTTCTAGGTCAGAGTTCTCTGACCTTTCAAGCTCAAGCCATGGCCACCTTGAATCCAGGATTCCAAGCCTAAGGTTGTTGCCCCTCCCCCCTACAGAGAATTCTTGAGAGGCTAGGGTGCCAAGACTCAAGTCCGGGGCAGATTTAGATCTTGGAACTTGGTGGGGCTAACACTATGTAGAAACTGAGGTAAGCTATGAAACTCATCCTCTGTGCCTCCCAGGAGACTCAAGTAGTATAGAGCAGATTATGCTCCAGGTGCTGGGGGACATTTATATGTTTCTTCTTGATGTATCATTGAAGTAAACATTCTGGCTGTTAAATGGAATGGTGGTGCTGGGGACCCCCCCAAAATTGTAGGAATACAATCAGTGGAGAATTAAGTCAATGACAAAGACTAGAGCCCCACAGATCCCTGTAAAAGCACCAGAGAACTCTGGAGGAGGGGTGGAATGTAACACATCTGGGCCTTCAGGCAATGGGGCCAGAGTAATCACTGTTGCAAAGACAAAACCAATGCTTCCTGGGTCACAGCAGTACTACTCGAAACAGAAGGATAACAAAAACAACCCAAAACTCCTCAACCTCTTGGATCTTCTTGAGTTCAACCAGATGGTGATCTTCATGAAGTCTGTCCACCATTACATTGCTATGGTCCAGCTCCTAGGGGCACTGCTATCTGTTTGGCCATGCCCCAAGAAGAGACTGTCCTAGTATCAGCACTTTCAGAATTTCCAGTACCATGTCCTTGTGGCCACTACCTTCTTTGGCTGGGGCAGGGATGTGTTATGGGTGAACACTGCCTTCAACTATAACATGCCAGAACACTCCAAGACCTATTCACGAGAGGATGGTCGGGATAGATGAGCTTGGTACTAAGGGTTTGGCCATTACACTTATGTCAGATGAGAATGATGCCCAAATCCTCAGTGATGTTGAGGACCTCTTCTAAGTCAAAATCAGTGAACTTTGCCTGGTGACATAGACATTTTTTCTTACAATGAACAGACTCAGGGGAGGCCTAGGGCCATTCCTGGAATACAATATTATCTTCCCTCCCCAGTGACTGAACATCTGACCAAGGGAGTGAAGTGACACTGATGTCAACTACCAACAGCCTCTGCACCCCAACAACTCTGTTCCTGTCACCTCCCAAACTCCTTTATCAATTACCCCACTGGAATTTTTTTAAACAAAAATAAAACGAAAAAAAGTAAACGGTGTGACATGACAGACAAAAATCCTAGTGTGTGCTCCATTAGGAAGAAGGAGATGGTGGTGTTGTAGTCTTCTACCTTGCTCAGTCCATAAAGGGAGTTTTGCAGCCTGTTCTAGGCATCACATTTTAGGAGCATATTCAGATGAGGGCCTTCTCTGGAGGACGATCTGCCATGGATGTTATGTAATGGAATCAGGTTCCAGTGGGGGTTTTCCTTCCAACCACAAAATTTGATAATTCTGCTTGTATCAACTTATTGTCTGACCTTGGGTAAGTCTCGGAACTTCTCTGGGCCTCAGTTTGCTCATCTCTTAAATGGGACTACTTATCTTCCCAAGGCTGCTGCATTAGACAAGATAAATAAGACACATTCGAAAGTATTTTGCAATGTATAGAATGCCATACAAATATAATGTAGTGTTAATATACTCATTGCACAGATCAACCAATCAATCAATCAAGTGCCCACTATGTGCCAGGTGCTGTGCAACATGGTAGCAATACAAAAGCCAATTGAAATGGTACCTGGTGTGAGATAGAAGAGGCCTCCAGCAGGACTTCTTGGTAAGAACTGCAGCTCTTCCCTATGAGCCTCAGGGGCACTGAGTCAATTATAAAATCATACAATTCTCAAGCTGGAAATGAACTTAGACATCATCTCATCTAATTTCCTCTTTTTACACATGAAGAAACTGAGTAGGGCTATTTCTGGGTTCATGGAAGCTCAGTGTGAAGAATTAACAGATGATAGCTTTATCGCCCCTACTTGGGGCAGATCATTTCTACATCTTGGGATTGGTTCTATTTGAGAAGGACATTGACAAATTGGAATGTGTCCAGAGAAAGATGACCAGGATAGTAAAGGGCCTTGACTCCATGCCATAAGGAGATCATTTGGAAGAAGTAGGGGTAGGGAGAATTGGAGGGTGGAGCCAAGATGGAAAGCAAGGACTTGCTTAAGCTCCCCCACAAATCCCTCCAAACACCTGTAAAAATGGCACTGAACAAATTCTAGAGCTGCAGAACCCATGAAATAGCAGAGAGAAACAGATCTCCAGCCCAGGAGAGCCTGGATAGTCACCAGGAAGGGTCTATTGCATGGTGCTGAGAGCGGAGGGCAGCCCAGCGTGGACCATGCAGGGACAGACCAGACCCAGAATCAGCCAGCCAGAACAGGCCTTGGGGCCATGAAACAGTGAGCTGTGGCAGTTACCAGACTTCTCAACCCACAAACACCAAAGAGCAGGTTAGGAGGAAACTGTGGGATGGAGTTCAGAGTGGTCCAGCCGGCAGCTCTGGGAATGGAGGGGGTCATGCAGCTGTGGCAGTAGCAGGAAGCTCCTGAGGCTGCCTCCAGAGCACCAGTGTCAGCGACTTTCCGAGTCCCTGGCTCACACACAGTGGGAGGAATCTAGCAGTAGATCAGAGTGGGAATGCAAGGAGTGCTTTGTGGACACATAGGCAGATTCTCTTGCTGTGCCCTGCTTGGATCTGAATTGTGGAGGAGCACTGCTGTGACAGAGCCTGGGGTGACGGTGGGGGAGAAGTAGCTCTGAAAACAGCAGTGCTTGGACCCTAAAGTTTGGGACAAAGTACTCTCTACTCTACAAGCAGTCATATCCTGACAAAAAGCTCAAGAGTCAAGTAATTGGCTGGGAACATGAACAGGCAGCAAAAACAAATTCAGACTCAAACTTGAACTTTAGATTCATTTTAGGTGACAAAGAAGATCAAATCATACAGCCAGAAGAAGTCAACAAAGTCAAAGAGCCTACATCAAAAGCCTCCAAGAAAGATGAATTGGGCTCAGGCCATGGAAGAGCTCAAAAAGCATTTGGAAAAGCAAGTAAGAGAAGTAGAGGAAAAATTGGGAAGAGAAATGAGAGTGATGCAAGAAAACCATGAAAAGCAAGTCAACAACTTGCTAAAGGAGACCCAAAAATACTGAAGAAAATAATACCTTAAAGAACAGACTAACCCAAATGGCAAAAGAGCTCCAAAAAAACCAATGAGGAGAAGAATGCCTTGAAAGGCAGAATAAGCCAAATGGAAAAGGACGTCCAAAAGACCACTGAAGAAAATACTAACTTAAAAATCAGATTGGAACAAGTGGAAGCTAGTGACTTTATGAGAAACTATGATATTATAAAACAGAACCAAAGGAATGAAAAAATGGAAGACAATGTGAAATATATCATTGGAAAAACCACTGACCTGGAAAATAGATCCAGGAATTTAAAAATTATTGGACTACCTGAAAGCCATGATCCAAAAAAGAGCCTAGACATCATATTTCAAGAAATTATCAAGGAAAACTGCCCTGATATTCTAGAACCAGAGGGTAAAATAGATATTGAAAGAATCCACAGATCACCTCCTCAAAAAGATCCCAAAAAGAAAACTCCTAGGAATATTGTCACCAAATTCCAGAGTTTCCAGGTCAAGGAGAAAGTACTGCAAGCAGCCAGAAAGAAACAATTTGAGTATTGTGGAAACACAATCAGAATAACACAAGATCTAGCAGCTTCTACATTAAGGGATCAAAGGGCTTGGA
>JAQQSZ010013849.1:0-11662 GCA_028646595.1 Phalanger gymnotis
AGGTCTTTTTGCTGTCCTCTGTCAAGGTGAATTAGCATCAAGGCATAATGCATTAGAAAATGGAAACCTTGATATCCCATTATGGTGATTTGGTTTCCTGCCTTTACCTTTTAAATTGGAGCATTTAAAGCCAAGTCACAGTAGCTAAAAATTATCACTGAAAAGTCAGTGCTGCTTGTTGCCATTCTGCTTGCTGACAAAAAAAAAGCTGGATGTGTATTTGGCTATTGTTGGGTTTTTTTTTCCTCCCTGCCAAATGTTTGAGGTTACTCTGACCACTCTAAAGGTAGCGTACTGCCCTATTTTGCGAATTTTAACCTGTAATTTTACTGAGTGACTCATAGTGATTATAACAATAAGGAAAAAAATTATTGCTGTCAAGAGATACTGCACACACAATGTTAATAAACTTTGGGTTTCTTATATGAATGAAATGATAGTTGTTAAGAACGTAGTACACGGTACCTGGCACATAATAAATGCTTAAGAATTCCTTCCTCCGTCTCTCCCTCCCAAATTCCAAATGAACAATTTCCTGACTTTTTAGCTTCTTTCTTTCCTAACTGCATCCCTCCGCCCCTCTCTTTCATTCACTCTAATACAAATTATTTCTGTGAAGCATTTTTTTTCCTTTAAAGGTCTTATCTGGTGGCCTTTTGATGGCTTTAAACTTTTGGATGAGTAGATGTTTTTTTTTCCTTGTTTTAGACAATGGCTTTTGAGTTGAGCAGGACCTTAGGAATGATCAACTCAACTCCTTCATTTTGCAGATGAGGAAATTGCAGCCTAGAGAGATTGAGTGCCTTGTCTAAGATCATCTCATAGTAATAAGCAAAGCAAAATTATTAGTTAATATTTCTTTAGCTAATCTGTATTTGGGAAAAATAGATGGGAATGTTCTATGTCTGTATCAGTTCATTTATGACTTTTTATTCCTGATAATGTCGATTAATGGAATATTTCATAGCATGGTAAGCACCTACCATTTGTTGCTAAATAGTTAAAAAGTGACTGGTTATTTGAATTCCTCATTTATTCAATACTAGAATAAAGCTTATGAATGGAATGTTAAATTTTAAAAATTTATAGTTGCATAGCATTTTAAAAGTAACAGGTGAGTGTCTATTCAGTTGTTTTGTGTTTTAGCTTCTCTGACTTTTCATATACATATTTGTATATTATGGATTGTAACATATGGATTCTCATATAAAAGGAAATGTTTCATAATATTTAGAATTATATAAATGATACGCCCATCCTGTTTAAACTCCTGAGTGTTTGGATCATTCTTTATGTAGGCTTTGTGTTAAATTGACATTTGACCCTGTATACTCAGTCATTTTGTCGGGAGGCCTGTTGATATAATATTTTCTTGTCCTACTATAAGCAATAACTAGAGCCGTAATGTAGTCCATGGTGTCTCACTTTTGTGTAATTTAACTTATTTTCCTTCTGAATATGTCCTTTGTGTTTTTTTGGTTGTTTTTTTGCTGTGATTAAGTAACTTTAGTGCCAAACAGAACCAAAAAGTCTATTCTGTTAGTGGAGAGTCTTCCAAAGATCTGTGTGACTTGAGTTAATATAATTTGCCTATGCAAATCTCTATATCTATAAATTATGGGGGTAATGAGAATGCATGCTGTCTTGGTGTGGGGAGAGGGGAGAGATGGGGAGAAAATTTTGGAATTCAAAATCTTGTGGAAATGAATGTTAAAAACTAAAAATACATTAATTTTTTAAAAAATGATTAAGAATAACATGCCTTTTACATGATTCCTGTAAAAAAAAAAGAATGCCACAGTCTTTCCAACTTCAATGTTTTCACCCACCTGTTTCTCTTCACTTGTAATACCCTCCCTTCTTTCCTCCAAGTATTTACATCCTAATCATCTTTCAGTAGCGCAGCTCAAGTCTCATTTCTCCATAAAGTCTTCCCCCAATACTCCATCATATACTTCTTGCTGCCTTCTCTAAGCTCCAATTACACTGTTGGTAATCATACCCCTTAATTGAAATCATACAGATATTCAGCATTGAAAGACAACATGAGAGTGGATAAAAGGATGACTTTGGAGTCAGGAAGGCCTAGGTTCAAATTCTGTGTCTGACACTTATTACCTGTTTGACCCAGAGTAACTCAGTTAACCTCTAATTACCTCTGTCAGCTCCCAAGGATTTATATACCAATTGTGATGTAATAGAATGGGTGATCTAAGCTAACAAAAATCATGAATCCTTCCTGTATTTACATGTGTATTAAGAGTAAAAGAAGGGATAGCAAACAAGAGATATGCACAAACATAAAAACAAAGAACAGAAGTAGAATTTTTTAGGAAAAGTATATGTCTACATATGTGTGTATGTATATATTTTATATATTACATATGTATGCATGTATGTATATATATTACAGAAAGAGAGAGCGAAAGAAAGAAAGAGAGAGAAAGAGAGAGAGACAGAGACAGAGACAAATACAGAGACAGAGAGAGTAATATACCAGAACTTAATTGTAGCTTTGAGGGGGTGGGGCGAAAAAATAACAAAATGAAAATCACACAGCAGAGAACAAAAGAAAACTTACAAGGAAGCAAAGAAAAGAAGGACAGCTCTCGACACAATGTCTAGTATTTATCATATGGGCTTCCTTGAAATGAAAATGAAAATATTGTTACATATTTTGAATCCTCTCTTATAGTCTGTTATGCACATGACATGCTTTTTTTTCTTCCTTTGTATTTAAGTTCCAATATTTAAGTTTATGATATGTTTTTTTTCTTTTCTCTATCCTGTATTTGTGTTTTGGTGCTTGAGTCTAAAATAAAATAAAATAAAAAAGAATAAAAGAGCTAATAATAGGTGACAATCCTGGTCTTCACTCTGGTTTTTCAATTTTTCAATAGTTCGACCTGAATGAGAAACCAGTCTCTGGTTGTCCCTTGCTGGTTCTTTTTTCACTTCCAGATTCTCAAGATTAAAGTCATAACTTTCTCAATGCAGCATCCCATATTCTCTTTGTCTAAATGAGAGGCAGAGAGTAGCTAGCTGCATGTGCATAGAGGAGATATTCAGTAAATACTTGTTGGCTTCTAGAAGAGATGAAAGAGTTGGGTTGTCTACTGTTCAGACTGATCCAGCCTACTTTTTGCTTCCATTCTCATGGATTGTGTATGTGTGTGGGGAGGGGTGGGGGGAATGAGTGGAACCTATGTGAATTCAAGGTGGGGGCAGGGACTAGATAAAATGCATAAAGCATATTTTTAGAATTTTCAAAAACCCAAGGACCTACAGGATTATCCAAGTAAAAGGACTAACCTTAAGTTAGTTACTAAAAGCTAAGTTCTTTAGGAAAACAAAACAAAACGAAACAAAGCCTCAATAGCATCTCTGCCTTTTCTCTTTAAAATACAAGAGGAATGAAAGAGAGAAAAGGTATTCCTCTTTAGAAGTAGGGAGAAAGAAGGGGTGAGGAATCGGAATTTCAACTTCCCCATTCAAGTTCTTGTTTGTACTCATTACAATGTGACATTTTGATTCCGGGAACTTGGAGTAAAAGTGTTATTTCTTTCCTCTTCAACTTTCAGGACTTGCTTTGCAGTTGAGTTTCTTGGTGCTTGAGACTATCAATAGGAAACTTTTTGGAAATACCTACCAGAAGAGTACAGAGCCAAGAGTGTCTTGAGCATTTTTTTTAAGAAACATTGCTGTCTATTGGCAGACCTATCTTCTCTCCCTGCTTGCCTCTCTGTCACTGAGGACAGTGATGCCAAAAATATCAATGAAAGGATGACTATGGTGATCTTCAAGGTCAAGCACATTAAAGGCCATTTCCTCACCCACACACTTTATAATATGATGTCCTCCTCATTTGAAAGGGATGGGATCTAGAGATGCTTTCAAACAAACATATGAGATCATTTGAATTAGACATGAAATTTAACACAGACCCCAAAACAGTAGATTTTAGAAAAAATTTCAAAAAGCATGGGGAAAAAACCATTTTCTGTTTAGTTCAATAAACCATTCAGTTTTGTTGAAGTGAATTTTTAATGATAGTTAAAGAGTTTTTCTACTAAACTACTTAGGTATTCAAGAAATTCAATTATTGCAGCATTCTGATGAACTGGGTCTTAATTGTATAAATGGTAAGAAGTTCTTGATTTTTGGCATTTGGGGCACCTCTAAAACTGATCTTTACCTGTAAAATAAGAAGCCACTGGTGGGTAGTAAATAGAGTAGATAGCTGGCCTCAGAACCAGTAAGACCATTCAACAGTGGTATGACCCTGGACATGTCACTTAACCTCTCTCTAACCCCAGATAACTCTCTACACTGTAAAATGTAGAACAGGTTATAATCATCCCTGGTAAAGGTAGTTTCCTCACTGGAAACTCCTTCCACCAATGAAATCAAAAGTCCAGTTTTTTAAGTCTAATCTATGTTGTTGTTCATATTATATGTCTAAAGGGAATAATTTTAAAGCCAAGAGTTCTGAAGACTTTTAACTAATCAAGGGAACAAATGGTCAAAAACTCAAATAAATGTTCTGAAAACAAAGACGCAGGGGAGCTATCTATAAAATCACCCCCAGGAGTAATTATACTGAATCTTCAGCTTTGACAGTCAGTACGTGGGAAAAATAATACAACTGAATTCAACCTGAATGTCTATTTTTATAGTTGACTAATACAGAAAGATGTTTTGTTTTGCATTAATTTGAGATATCCCATAGGTAGGTAGGTGGTGTGGTGAGAAGGGAAGGGAAGAGAACAGGGAGTCAAGAGACATTTGTTCTAGTCTCAGCTCCCTCACTTACTAGCTGTGCAGCCATGTGGTCTGTCCCTAAACACTCTAGCTTGGCAAGCCTGAGTCTCTTATATCCCCAGGGGTTTGCTTGTGTCAAGAAGCACCTTCTGGAGAAAAAAATCTGAGCTTTCTCCACTACTCCATCTTATCTTACTTTACCCTAACCTACCATACCCTACTCTGCACTGAGGGTATATTGAGAGTTCAGTCCCAGAATTTGTTAAGCATCTAGAAAACAGTAACCACGTCCTCTTTTATCCTGCCGAAGGCTCGGACAGTGCTCAATAAATATTTGTTAAATAAACAGAATAGAAATAAATAGCTCACATTCCCATTTTAAAGCTATAAAGTGACTTCATAATCATTTTTATTTTTACTTTTTAAAACTTTTAAAAATTTGAATTGCTATGTTGTATCTTCTTCATCTCTGAATATTTCCTTTTCTTCTCCTCTACCATCACTTTAACATTATAATTAATATTAATAAGAATAGCTAGCATTTACTCAGTACTTTAGGGTCTTTCTTATTTTGTCTAGAAATCTTTACACTATGTCACCTTGCTGCCAATAATAAGTCATAATAATAGCATTTATATAGCAATTTAAGTTTTGCAAAGCACTTTACATGTTACCTCATTTGATCCTCACAACAAAGCTTGGAGTTAAGTGGTACAGTGGATAGAGTGTGAGCCTGGAACTCAGGAAGATCTGACTTCAAATTTGTCCTCAGACACTTACTAGCTGTATGATCCTGGTCAAGTCACTTAACCCTGTTTGCCTCGGTTTCTTCATCTGCAAAAAGAGCTGAAGAAGGAAAGAGCAAACCACTCCAATAACTTTTCCAAGAAAATCTCAAATTGGACCATGAAGAGTCAGACAGGACTAAAACAACTGAACAATAAGTGCTAATGCCTTTCCTTAGTGATTATCTCCCGATTTATTTTGTATACAGTTTGTTTATAGTTGTATTCATGTTGTCTCCCCATTACATTGTGAGCTCCTGGAAAATAGGGACTCCCTTTTGCTTTTCTTTGTATCCCCAATGCTTATAGTGAAATGCCTGGACTTAGTAGGTGTTTAATAAATTTATTGGCAATAAATATTTATTGACCGACTGCTGTAATTATCTCTATTTTACAGATGAGGAAACTGAGGCTGAGAAAAGTTAAGTGACTTGCCCAGGGACATAGAGTTTGTAAGGATACTTATTCTTCAACAAAAAATAAAAAGAAAGAGGGCAAAAACAATTTAGTAAGACAGAAGTCAAATTTGAAAGCACACACAATTTTCCATACCCATAATTCCCTATCTCTAGAAAAAAGAGATTTTCTCCTCTTATCTTTAGGGCCAAGTTTAGACATTATAAAACCCAGCATTAGGGATTTTGTTCCTTTTTTCCCCAAACAACTATATTTCCCAAAGAAAACTTTGTGTTTTCTCCAAAGTCCTTATATTGACTTGCACTGACACACAGACTTACCTTTTGCTTGCTTCTAGCCCTTGCTCATTCAGCTCTGGTACATAATCATCTGGCTTCATTCTTGAATTAGACAGCAGATCAATCCTGTTGACAAAGCTAAGGCTGAAGATGATTTTTATCTAGTGGATATGTTAGGATTGGCTTTACCCAGAGTATCCATCATCATGTGGTCTGATTATAATGAAGCCTCAGGGACACATGACACATAACTCTTCACAAGGAAAAATCTTTTACAATAGACTATCTGCTTATCTGCTCTAAAAAAAAAGAGTAAAGGATGACCCTCATATCAAAATTACCCTCTGCCCTTGTGACTCAAGCTACTCACAGGTATGAGCGAAGACCTCATGTAATAAGAGCTGTCCTTGAGAGATGACTATATGTATATATGTATGTGTGTATATATATATATATATATGCACACACATATATATATACATACACGTATATGGGCTATAACCACCCTGGATTATTTGGGGTCATCTAGAACCACACTGGAAATCTCTCCATTCCAAAATAGCTATTTACACTTTTATGAATCCCATAAATACAAATACCCTGCTTGGAATCCTTGCCAAAATTGCCTTATCTTATGCTACCAATCCTAAGGGGCAAGGTTTATTTGCACCTTGGGAGGTCAGGATAGAAAGTTTTAAAAGGCATCATTGAGCCAGAGATAGGACAAGGGGTAGGCAAAATGAAAAGCCACTTACTATGCAATACATGGTGGAGAGAAGGAATGCAACAGTAGATTTCTATGTGATTTGTTTGTAGATGCATATATTTTTATTGCCAAAAATCCCATTCTGCTTGGTATTTAGGGATTTATACCTGACAAGCTATGCTTAGGGCATAAAGTAGAAGGAAAAACACAACCAAATTAATTGGTAGTGATGATAAAAAGATAGCTTTTGAATAAAATTAAGACACATTGAAAAAGCAACAGGAGACAAGAAATGAAAAAAAGTAGGGAGATGGGAAAATAGATGGAAGTAGCAATGAGGATGGTAAACAGGAGACATAACAGTGGAGAAGGTCTGACAAAGATGAAAAAGGTAGAGTAGGGTTCGGTGTGTGCATGAGTCACCCATACCTCACTACATTACTGTCAGACTTAGAGGTAAGAAATGTCTTTTCCGTGGGGGAGAGGAGAAGACATCTATCTACAATGCACCCCTCTAGCCTCTGAAGTCCTCTGTCTACTTCCCCAGTCTGGTGAAATTCACTGAATAGAATATAGTACAGAACACAATAATAACTAAATCATAAGATAGTAGAGATATACAGACTAGACTAGTAATTCTCAAAGTGTGGTCTGTGGACCCATTAAGGTCTGTGAGACCCTTTCAGGGATTCTTTAAATTTAAAACTATTGTCATAATAATTCTAAGATATTACCGGCCTGGTAAAATGTTCTACCCATTTCCAATTATATGACTATGTGAGGCTGGCTTTTCTTCAATGAAAACAACATATTACAACAGATAGAGTTCAAAAACAGATAGAAGAATCCAACTGTCTTTTATTAAGCCAGACATTAAAGAGATCTGCAAAAATATGTAAAGTTATAACATTTTTCTCACTAATTATTTTTGTTTTGGAAAATATTTTCAAAAAATATGAAAATGTTTTATGAATATAATATTTTGAAATGAATTGCTTTTGTGAATATAATATTTCATGGGAATATTAATATATTTATCAAGAATATATTTTCAAAAACAATTAGTGAGAAAAGTATTACTATTATATCAGTTTTAATTGCTAATATAGTAAATATCAGTCTATATGACCTACACAATCAAAAGCTCTTTGGGCACCTTAATTTTTAAGAGTGTAAAGGTGGCTTCGATAATTTTTAAGAGTGTAAAGAGCATCTGAGACCAAAAAATTTAAAAATTGCTGGGCTAGAAAACCATGACGGCGAAAGTAACTCTCTCAAAGGCTGTTTTTATTAAAGACACTATCTTATAGTTTGGATTCAGACCATCCTGTAGTGAAAAAGTACATAAGTACAAAACAGTGGGCTAATTTTAAAGTTAAAAATGCACATCTCTACATAATGTGAAAAAGAATAATCCAGGAAAACAAAAAGAGATCCTCACAATGTTGTTCTGTCAGGGACCCTGAATTATATAGCACGGTTAAGAAAGGACTAGTGATTAAATTATTTGTAAATTTTGTGTCACATAAAGCTGTAAAAAAGTACTACATGAGGTTATCTATCTAAACTGGACCATCTATATTCTATGAACAGTTCTTAATGAAAAGATTACCAGGCATTATCATCTCTGAGAAAATGGTCATTGAAAAGGTGAATATATATATATACACACATATGTATATGCATGTATACATACATGATATACATCCTATCAAGATTTGTAAAGACCTTTTCTTTAAAACTGGCAAATAACTGAAGTAACAGATGTTTACTTTTGTTACTAGATATTTTAAAATATTGATCAACTATATTTTCAGAAGGAGATTTGGTATTTTAAACTTTAAACATGGGATTTGAAGACCAAATAGAGCTACAGGAAAAAAACTCAGCAAATCACGAATTTGCAGGAAAATACTGAAGCTTTTTCAGTGAACTCATTTTTGGCTACGTTATGTTCTCATCAGCTTTTGAAAGCTGATTAAAGTGATTTATTTTCCTTGTTACTTGTCAGCAACTATCGTGGCAGATATTAGTGATGATTAAGTCAAGTCCCCACTGGATTTAAACAGAATAAAGAGAGATTGAAATAGCGACGTGTTAATACTGCAACTTATAAAATTTTAGGTGACCAAATTTAAAACCAATTATCCCAGAGCAGGGGTTCTTAAACTAGGGTACACGAATTTAAAGTGTATGTGAGGGGTGTGTGTGTGTGTGTGTGTGTGTGTGTGTGTGTGTGTATAGAGAGGAAGGAAGAGGGAGAGAGAGAGAGAGAGAGAGAGAGAGAGAGAGAGAGAGAGAGAGAGAGAGAGAAAGAAAGAGGGGGAGGGAGGAAGGACGGAGGGAAGGAGAGAAACTATTTTAATATGATTGGTTTACTTTATAATTCTATGTATTTTAATTATTGCATTTAAAACCATTATTCTGAAAAAGTCTATTGATTTCACCAGGCTACCAAAGGGGTCCATGCCAAAAAAAAGAGAAAAAAGTTAATAACTCCTATCCTGGAACTTTTAAGGGTGTCCCACATTCACTAGTTGCTTAAAAAATCAAGCTATTATGTGGGTAGATAATTTCTTTTCTGACGTGTTCTGCCATCTTTTTCTAGGTTCAGTGACAAATAATTTCAAAAATATCCTTAAATTTACCTAAGAATAGCAAAGCTCTTCATTCTATTGCCAGACAATTGGGCAGACCGGGAAACAGGATCACTCTCTTGAGATATTTTTGCTATTTTCCTAACTCACACTGCTAACAAATATAAAATAGTAAAAATGAAACTTCATGAGAAATATGATCCAATGTGTTTATGTATATACCGTCTCATAGTGTAACATGTATGCTTTTGGCTCTACTCTCTGAGGGCCAAACCTGCTACATCTGCTCCTCAGGGTTCTAGGTTACCTAGTATCTGTTTTCTCTGCTCTCAGCTTGAACCCCCATTAGCTCTCTCCCCTCCCCCATTTTTAGGAGGCCAATGTCTAGCATCCCAATTCCATTTAATCACTTGATGTGAGATTAGTTTTTACAAAGGGATACAGCAAGATTAAAGATATAGCAAGAACAAGCGTACTTTTCCTGACTTTGATTCCTCGGGAACATACTTACTCATATATCTCCTAGGGAAGGAGAATGGAATAAGCACTTGTTAAATACCTACTATGTGCCAGGCACTGTGCTAAGTGATTTATAATTATGATCTCATTTAATCCTCACAACAATCCTGGCAGGTAGATGTTATTATTATCCCCATTTCACAGTTGAGGAAATTGAGGCAAACAGAAGTTAAGCTACAGGGTCACACAGCTGGTAAGTATCTGAGCCCAGATTTGAACCTGGGTCTTTCTGACTCTAGGTCCAAAGCTTTATCTTTGCGTGTGTGTGTGTGTGTGTGTGTGTGTGTGTGTGTGTGTGTGTGTCTTATTTTTTTATTTATTTAATATTTTTAGTTTTCAGCATTGATTTCCACAAGATTTTGAATTACAAATTTTCTCCCCATTTCTACCCTCCCCCTCACTCCAGGATGGCATATATTCTGATTGCCCCATTCCCCAGTCAGCCCTCCCTTCTGTCACCAACTCCCCCCCATCCCCTTTTCCCTTACTTTCTTGTAGGGCAAGATAGATTTCCATGCCCCATTGCCTGCATATCTTATTTCCCAGTTGCATGCAAAAACAACTTTTTTATTTTGAACATCTGCTTTTAAAACTTTGAGTTTCAAATTCTCTCCCCTCTTCCCTCCCCACCCACCCTCCCTAAGAAGGCAAGCAATTCAACATAGACCACATGTGTATCATTATGCAAAACCCTTCCACAACACTCATGTTGTGAAAGACTAGCTATATTTCGCTCCTTCCTATTCTATCCCTCTTTACCCAATTTTCTCCCTGGACCCTGTCTGTCACTTTTCAAAAGTGTTTGCTTTTGATTGCCTCCTCCCCCTATCTGCCCTCTCTTCTATCATCTACCCTTTTTTTATCTCCTTCCTCTTTCTTGGGGTAAGAGTGTGTATGTTATTCCCTCTTCAAGTCAAATATGATGAGAGTAAGATTCACTCATTCCCTCTTACCTGCCCCCTCTTCCCTTACTATAGAACTGCTTTTTCTTGCCACTTTTATGCAAAATAATTTACCCCATTCTATCTCTCCCTTTCTCCCTCTCTCAATATATTCCTCTCTCATTCCTTAATTTGATTTTATTTTTTTAGATATCATCCCTTCATATTGAACTCACCCTGTGCCCTCTCTCAATATATTCCTCTCTCATTCCTTAATTTGATTTTATTTTTTTAGATATCATCCCTTCATATTGAACTCACCCTGTGCCTTCTGTCAATATACATATACAATATATTCCCTTCAGCTACCCTAATACTGAGGTCTCATGAATTATACATATCATCTTTCCTGGTAGGAATGTAAGCAAAGCAGTTCAACTTTAGTAAGTCCCTTATTATTTCTCCTTCTTGTATACCTTTTCATGCTTCTCTTGATTCTTGTGTTTGAAAGTCAAATTTTCTATTCAGTTCTGGTCTTTTCACTGAGAAAGCTTGAAAGTCCTCTATTTTATTGAAAATCCATATTTTGCCTTGGAGCATGATACTCAGTTTTGCTGGGTAGGTGATTCTTGGTTTTAATCCTAGCTCCATTGACTTCCGCAATATCATATTCCAAGCCCTTCATTCCCTTAATGTAGAAGCTGCTAGATCTTGGGTT
>JAQQSZ010013851.1:0-11661 GCA_028646595.1 Phalanger gymnotis
ACTCACAATGGAGAGTGCTATCTACATCCAGAGAAAGACCTATGAAGTATGACTGCAGATCGAGGCACACTTCATGCTCGCCTTTTTCTCCCCCTTTTTTTTTCTCTCTTCTGTATTTGTTGTTGGGTTGTAGGGGGAAAAAAAAGAATATATATTTGTTACAGTGCAAAAAAAATTTAGTGTGTCTCAATTAAAGTGAATTCAAAAGGCAAAAAAAAAAGAAAAAAGTAACAAAAAGCAATAATTTTTTTTTAAAAAAACCATGATCTTCATATAAGCAATGATCTTGAAGACAAGATGCACAAATACAATTTAAGGATTATAAGGCTCCCAGAAGAATACAAGTGAAAAAAAAACCCACAAAAACAAACAAAAACATGTGCACCATAATGCAAGAAATAATATAAGAAAACTGCTTAGAACTTCTGGACACAGAAAGTAAAGTGCCAATTGAAAGAATCACGAGATCACCTCTAAGGAAAAGAACTCTGTGCTACAAACTCAAAGACATATAGTGGTTAAATTTAACAATTCCACTGAAAAACAACAAATTCAGCAAAAGACTGGAAGAAAGATATTCAAATATAAAAGAAAGGGAATTTAAATAAGATAAGACTATTATGCATTCGCCATAAACCACAGGAAGAAATGAAATAATGTGTTCCAAAGAGCAAAAGAGCTCAAGATTCAATCAAAGGTGACTTAACTTATAAATCACAGCCTAATTATTAATGAAAAAAGATGGATATTCAATTTTTTAAAAGATACTCGAAGAAATCATTTGCTTCTTAAATATCCTAGACAACAGAAATACAGGAAGGATAAATGCAACAACCAGGAACAACAACAAAATAACAACAGCAAGACCACTAAGACTTCTTTCTTAAGGCACACAAAGTGACAAGGGTGAAGTCAGAAGTCGAATAACAGTGATGGTGGAGAAACATGGCTAAAACATGATGGACTCAGCCTCACAACATGTTGCCTATGGGTGAATCAAGGTTTTTCTGTGAGACTAGATTACCAAATGGAAGTGTACATAAAAAGGGAGGCAGAAGATAAAAGGGATGTACCCCAATTAAGTTAAAGATTAACAATGAAGGAAAATTTACCTCCTATAGTCTCTGAGGAAGAGAGCCTACAGAAGATTGAGTGAGGGGACAACAGGAAGGATTGAAAAAGAGGGAAAGAAAGCAAGAAATCATGTTTCAGTGATAGGAGGAGGTGCCACTGATGAATGCTCTCATGGAAGAAGACAGATATTTTATAGAGAGAGCTTGGGACCTTATGATGATTATCTGTAGGGTTTTGAGACTTAGAAAGACCACTAATCCTGCCTCACAAGAAAAGGAATCAGAACTCCTGGAGATGACTGACACCCCAAAGAGAGGAAGGCATAGACTGAGGAAAGAGATTTCAAGGCAAATGAGGAAAAAATGACCAAGGGGAGAGCAATGGTCAATAATGAACTGAACAATCAGAGACATGAGAAATATCCTCTCTATTATCTGCAGGAATTGATATTTCTGACGATGAGGCAAAACTGAAAAAATGTAGCTGGCGGCATTATCTATAAGACAAAAGTATAGCAACTATTTAGAAGGAACCTGAAATAGGTCTCTTAGAAGTTTTAATTCTACAAGGAATGCATAGACTAAAAAAAGGTTAAGTAAGTATAAGGGTCATGACTCAAAGAATAAAATTCTAGAATAGGCAGAAAGGAAAGATATAAATAATGAAGAGAATGAGGAAAATAAATTCTTTATGGAAAAGGGCTCAGAAAATAAAAATTTACAAACCAATGAACAAAACAAATTGAAGAGGAGGAGAGTAAGGGAGGTTTTACTTGACTACTTAACTGAGAGAATAAATAGAGGGGAAGAATTCAATAACCAGATAAAAGCAAGCAAGAAAAAGAACTAATAAGCAAAACTAAACCTAGGGAAAGGAGTAACAAAAGACAGGGGGGAGGGAAAGGGAGGTAGTGTTTGATGATGAGTGAAAAAGAGATCTGGTAGGAGCAGAGCTGCCTTAAAATAGATTAAGCTAAAATAACTAAAAAGACTTAGAACTATCTTTACAGAATAAAAGGGGGAAGAAGATCTTAATTTGGAAAAAAATAAAAAGGAATCAGAGGTCCAGAAAAAAAAAAAAAGATAACATTCAATGTACTAACCTTTAACGCAGCTGCTCCTTTTACAAAGCTCTAGATAGTTTTGATCTTGGTCACATAAAGAACACACCATTCCTACTGGAAGAAGTCTGGGTATTTAAAATAACCCAGAGACTAAATTTATATGAACAGTGGACTTTGTTTTTCTGTTAGAAGATAACCAGATATTTGTACTTAATAAACTCTCTTCCACAGTAAAAATGTGGTATTTTAATGGTCTGTCCTTCTCCACAACTAAAGCTCTGCAAGAGCCAAAGCTGACACTAAATAATGACGATTCTATCAACAAAAATCAGAGAACTTTAGAGCTAGAAGGAATAGATTCCTCACTAGAAATTAGGAAAGCAAAATCAAAAGGTTTTTAGGCTAGTGATAAAAGTATTCCCAAAGAAAAATGATTATTGCTTGCCTTAGATAACATAGCTTTGATCTGTAATTTGACAGTTTGGAACCAAAAAAAACACAAGGGAAAAACTAAGTGGATAAAGACCATATGAAGCAGTTGGACTGACAATTGATAGAATTTGTCTATCAATAAAAATATCTGGGACAGGCACTGCAAAAGGACAATGAGTTGAAACTAGAACTGAACAACAGGAGAGTAGAATGAATTGCCATTGGTAAATTGCAGTTCTTTTCATGACCTCAAGCTTCTTTCTGAACCAGAGACCTATCTTTTTAACACCAATCTTTTTCAGTGATATCATATGGCTGAGAGTAATGCAACGCAATGTAATGGATCAAAGTTGAGGATCTGTTTCCTTTTGAAACAATGGAGAGGTTTACGATTGGCACCAATAGGTTGAACACACATTACAAATAAGGAATTCTACAGGGTAAGTATTGGAAACAATTTCATCAGATAAATGTGTTAGCAGAGGAAAAAAAAAACAAAAGATGAGCCTGTTAAGACAATGGACAGGCCACATGCTCCATTAGTGTACAGGTGATATCAAGACAAGGAGAGGAAGACCCCAGCACGTGGGGTGGGGGTGGGTGGAGGGCGCCTCTTATAGAATATTTATGAGAAAACGTTGATAAAGACAGATAGACATAGATGGGGTTGTAATCTGCATTGCTGGAAGGAACATTCACATTGATGAAATCACAGAGCCATGAGTACATTGGTGCACTGGTCTTACTACAATTCTTTCAGTACTAGAGTAGGGAGATAAAACGAGTAGCATAACATTTTATTGCTTTCAACAAATGCTAAACTAGCACTCATTAATTGTAAAGAAATCATTATGCAAATCACTGGGAGACACACACAAAAAAAACATATAGTTCCTGTATTATGTTCTACGTATTGTGTAAGATGTGACTCTCATATTTACAACCTAGTTTGTCTGGAGGAATGTGTTTATATAGGTCAATAGGGTGGTGTAAGTCTAAAAAAGTATATAGGGGCCAGGTAATTGAAGCTGACCCCTTTTAAGTGGCAATTTTAAAATATTTAATATTTTAGGAAACATTTTAAAGATATATTACATGGGGTTCTGCGTCATGTAAACAAAAAGTTAGGGAGCGAGATGTTTCCCCCAGTCCTTACTCTCCAAAACAGGAATTCTATGCAAGAAATAGAACAATTAAAGCTGTTTGCCATGATGGGTGAAATCCGAAACAATTAGGGAAACAAAGGTTCAAGCTTTCAAGTATATCAATTTATTAAGCAATGCATGCCAATTGCATAAAAATCAGAACCAGGTCTCCTCATCTTGGGCCTGGACCCCAAATACAGGGAGAGGTAGATACAAGATTAGGTAAAAAATTAGGGACTTTCCAAATTGGGAGGGGTATAAGAAAGCTTTGGGAGTTGGGAGGAAGGAGAGTGAGTAGGCGGACTTTCCTGGATGTGAAACAGAGTATTACTCAATTCTCACCATTAGCAAGCAGGTAGAATTTACAGGAAATTATGTAGCTTAAGTCTCAAAATGGAGTCAGTTTTCCAAGATGGAGTCATTTTGGTTCACACAATTCCTACAATTCTCTCAATCCGTAAGTCAAAACATCAAGAAGTCTATAAGGCAGTAGCCTTATGAATTAACAGCAGAGAATGCTAATCCCTAATATTCACTCAGAAATCCTTCCTCCAATGGTCCTCCTGGTCACACCTTAGGCACTGTCCTAGAGGCCTCGGTCGTAGATGCTTGGGAAGGGCGGGAAGGGTGGGAAGGGGGGGGGGCTGAGGAGGCACTCCTTGGACCAGTAGCCTTCCCAGTGGCATCAAAAGCAGGTTTCCCCACTGCTCAAGTCACCAGAAGTACCACTGGGTCTTTTCCTGGCCATAACAGCAGCCAGGAAATTGCCTTTTCAGCCTTCTTGTAATCATTTCCCTCTGAGCTAACAACGATAATGATAATTTTCTTCCTCTTCCCTGATACCTCAAGCACACTTGGCTTCTGAAAGTGGGAGGATAACTTCCTATTTATACTGAGAAACTCAATGGAGTGGAGAGGGACGGGGATAGTCCAAAATTGTGAGGTATGCCACCCACACCCACAGAATACCTCTCATCTCCCAACACATGCCATCTTTGCAAAAGCTCCCCTCCCTAACATGACTTCCTCAGAGGTTTTTGCCACCCCATTTATGCTGGCTGCTCCTCTATGGGCTACTCTCTCCATCTCAAACTTTGGTTCTTTGCAGGGGAATATTCCCTTACTTGGAGATAAGCTCCATTGCCAATAGATAGGTGAATACTCCTGTTAAAGGAGGGCTTGTAAAAGTTTCTGCTGGTCTTTTGACCTGTACTATATATAGATACTAGTGACAAGTATCTCTAGAACTTAACATCAGCAAGCTGTACCAACTGTACTGAGGGAGTACTTCCTACTTGCACCTATGACCCCGTCCCTCCCCCTACTCTCCTAATAGGCTCCCCCTTTTTAAGTTTTGCTTCTAAGTTAAGTCACAATGCCACAGCCCTTTCTAGTTCCAATACTCTTATTGATTTTTTAAGGATAGCCTTTTCAACTGAGAGCTTAATGTGCAACCATTCTGATCCTTGGGGCATCCCTACTCAGAGCCTCTTACAAATTTTGCCCCATCTGGGGCTCCAAAGGCTATACCTTTATTTGTGGGATCAGTGAATCAAGTGACAAAAATTTGGGGGAAGGGCTGAAGTAAAATGCCACTGACGAGGTTAGGCACCCATATGTCGAGGTTAGGGGTGCTATCCTGTTGGAATGAATTCAACTCAAGCCTTCTTACACCCAAAGGAAAACACAAAGTTTATTAAAGATTCACCATATTGAGTGGACTCTTAAGAAATCTCACCATTTGTGATGCTTGTCAGACAGGTGGGCCAGATTCGACCTAACCTAGATTGAATCTGAGCCTCTTCATAGAGGCAAGATGTAACTTAGATACAGAAAGACTACGGGAGGGATCTATGGTGGTCCTGGGGTGATGGGAGGAAGGGTTTAGGGAGGGTCTTGAGGAGAAGGAGGATCTTGATGGGACTGGGGAGAGGTCAGAGAATGGGATTAAGGGTGGGAAATAGCTGAAGGCTACCTGGAGATAACAGACAATGTAGGGCTAGGCAAGTTTAAGAGTAACAGATTTGGGTATAGACATTTTGATAGGATCAAGGGTGGGAAGCAGAAGGATCATGGAGGGCTAAGCTAGGTTAAGAATAACCTAGAGATTTGAGAATAGCCATAATGAAAGGCTTATGGCCACAGGTAAAGGCCTCATCAAGTGGGAAGATTCAAAGAGAGCTCAAGGAGGCTCCCAGAGCCCGTACCCCATCACCACCACATGGCAAGACCCCACAACTATACTCCTGGCCTTACAAGGACTTTGGGTTGTTCACTGATGAGGGCACAGTCTCTGGGAACCCCCTTGAACCTGATGGGATATAGTCTCTGGGAGCCCCCTTGAACTCTCCTTGAATCTTCCCACTATATCTGGCCTTCTCCTGAGGCCATAAACCTTTCATTATCTAGGCTCAAATCTCTACCTGGCCTAGCCCTCTATTGTCCAGCTGCTTCCCACCCTTGATCCTATCAAAATCCCATCCACTTGTTTTCTGGAGTCTTGACTTCTAGTCACCCCAATCCCATCAAGATCCTCCTTAGACTCCTCCTCGAGACCCTCCCTAAATCCCTGCTCTAGTCATCCCAGACTGCTTGACCACCCCTCAATCCCTCCCACAATCTTTCTGTATATAAGCTCCATCTTGCCTCCATGAAGGTGCTCAGACTCAATCTAGCTCAGCAGATTGAATCTGGCCAGCTTGTGAAAACAAGCATCACAAAGGGTGGGATTTCTTAAGGCAACCCAATATGGCGAATCCTTAATAAACTTTGTCTTTTTCCTTGGCTGAGAAGGCCTGAGTAGAATTCATTCGGCAGGGCCTGGCATGTCGGTATTTTGGGTTCTGGAGCACCTCTAAAACCTGTGGTCCCTACCGTCACCATTTTTCTTTAATGTCATCATTCACCCTTGGCTTTGTAGCACTCCCCTTCGTTCCATTTTCAGTGCCACTCAGCTCAGGGCCTCTAACCTGAAAAGGGCAAACATGGATTCTGGGAAAACGTCCTCTGTTTCCTTAAAAGGGGGACAGAGTATCTCATACCCTGGTATGGGCACCTGCAACATGAACTCATTCTACCTAACCTTTCAGAGACCATTCACCAGTTGGCAAACAAGACAGCTTATGGTCTCTGGGAAATCCAGCAATCTTTGGATTCCTAGCAAAGCTGGTCCTAGACAAGAGAACAATCATGGACTACCTTGTTTGGGGGTGTATGTGTTCCAGCAAACACCTCTTGTTGTATGTATATCAACAACTCTAGGTAGGTAGAGATCCATACTGAATGCATTTTGGAAAAGGCTAGTTGGATGTAGGAAATCCATATTAAACTCAGTGCCCCAAAAACATCTTCTTCATGGAAATCCTGGCTCCTTTCTATACTTGCCCCCGTTCTTATTCTCCTCCTGATCATATCCCTTTTATTCCTGTCTTGCTCTTGTTTGCTTAACCTCCTTGCCAGGTTTGTCCGCTCCAGGGTCTGGTCCATCAACTTCCAGATGACTGCTCAGGCTATATACCAACCTCCAACCAAGTCCAAGGTCTCTAACATCAGCCAGGTTCCAAAGTCTGACCTTCTGAATGGGACCCAGAGAGGCAGGGACAGCTCTACGGCCCTTGCCAACAGGAAGCAGTTTCAAAAATGGAGACCTTTGCCCCTTACCCCAAAAGATTTTGGGTCCAATTTGCTTGAGGGGAGAATAATGGGGTATGGAATCTGAACCCCACCTTGAACTTTCCCACAGATTTCAGGAACCCAGGTTGGTCCCAGTCAATAATCTTTTCAACTGTCCTTTCATTGTGGTCCCTGCATAGCCCAGCCCTACCTCTGGACCACCCCAGGCTATTTCCTAGGCCTTAATCCAATACAAAACCCCTTCCCTGTTACCCCTGATCACCCCAGATTACTTGCCACTCCCAGATCCCATCTAAATCTTCCTACGATCTTTTTCTCTATAAAATGTCAGTCTTGTCCCTCTCAAATGAATAGATTCTTAAAATCTAGCAGGCTGGTATTGGCATCACAAATAGCACAGACTTGCTAGGAGTCTCACTCCCTTCTACTTCTACGATAAACTAGCAACTTTGGGTGGAAGGCTTGAGTGGTCAAATTCTTTTGAGGCAGACCTGCACCCTGTACCCTTGCATTTCAGGGTTCCCAGCACCCCTAGACTGCAACATTATCATTATTTGACAAAACCTGCTATGAGGAATGGAAAGCAGACAAGCAGAAATTAGTTTTATACCAACATCTCACACAATATGCCACAACAAGTTCCAAATGAATACAGAAATAAAAGGTAAAACTATATACAAATTAGAGTAGCAGAGAAAGAGATAACTTTTACAGATAGGGAAAGAGTCCATGGGAACACAAGGGATAAAATGGATAATTTTCGTTATATAACAATGTAAAGTTTTTACACAAATAAAACCAATGAAGTTAAAATGCTTGTTTAATGGATTTGAGTTTATTCCTCAAGTTCAGATTCTGGATTTTACACTTTGAATTCTCTTAAGTCAAAAGACAGCAAAGATGGCAATTTTAATAAAGAAAAAAAAAGCAACAATGAGATTTCCATCTCCTTATTCCTGGATAATATATTCTTAACGTAGCCTAAGATTTCTTTAATTTTCTAGCCTGCCATAGTGCATGTATTGTGCTTAGAGTCCAAAGTAAATACTTCTAATCTTTTGCAGATGTCCTGTGTTGCCATTTTTGTTTTGGCAATCAGTTTCACTTAACTACTTTCCTAAAAAGGATTCAATACATGTGTGGGTGTAGGAAGGGGAGACAGGGAAGTATGGAAATAATCCTGGTGTAAAAAACAAAAGAAATCAATAATATTTTTAAAAAATTCCAATTACATTTATAACAATTTTTAGCATTTGCTTTTTAAACTTTTAAGTTCCAAATTCTCTCCCTCCTTTTTTCCTCCCCTCACTGAGAAGGCAAATAGTCTTTTTATTAGAAAAGTAGCCACATTTATTTGGTCATGGCACATGTTAGGTACATAGTCTATATTCACTTTCAGAAGAAAGAAAATAACAGAACAAAGTTCCAGGGTCTGCTATGGGATCAGTATAGAGCTAGTATAGTATCTCACATCTACTTTATCGTACAGTATAATTTATGATCACAATGAGAATCATCAAGGGAAGGAAAGGCAAAGTACAAATCCTATCTGTCTACATAGTAGTTGTGTGGCCCTGGGCAAGCCACTTAATATAGGTTCCTTCTAGCTCTAGATCTATGATCCTATTGAGTGGGATCATAGGGACCTCTCATGAAATCTGAATCTCAACCTTTCTGTAAATTGAATGGGCTCAGCATGGCTCAGGGCTTCTGATTGACGGTTAGGTCTAAGTCTCGAGTTCCTGAGAAATCTCCTGACTTACAGGAATCTGGAACTTAGAGTAGTTGGACCCACTTCCTCCCCACTACCACCTCAGCAGGAGCCTCCTCGCTAAATAAGGAAAAAGATGTTTTTCACTTCCTTGTTTCTGGGTTAGATTTCTCACGAGATTGTGAGCCTGAACTCCACCAAGGAGGGTGAAGGTCAGTGGTGGAAGGAGGATGGAACTGCTAAGGTATATAGTCATGCTTCACTTCCCGTACTGCGCCTCTCCTACTAGCTCGCTGCTGGTAGTGATGGCGCCCTTTCTCGTGAGATCATAATAAAGAAGTTTTCTGTTTCTACCTGGAGAAAGCTCTGTTTTGTTTTTGTTTTTATTAAATGCTGGGTAGTCTCACCCACATGCTATGATCTCTCAGAACCCTAGGCAACTAAGACTACTAGTTAGAGCTGACTTGCCAATCTGCATTGCTAAAAGGAGCTGCCACAGTAGGGGCCCAACACAGCACAATGTGAAACAAAAATCTCTGTTCACTAAGGTAGGGAATTAGACAATATACCTATTTTTGGAAAGATTTCCATCACAGAGGGCTGACATCATGCTAGAAATATTTAACATATTGACCTTTAGTTATCCAAAAGGTAATTATGCAGAATATTTCATTCCTTAATCATACGCTATAAATGAATTTTTCTAACAAATTTTTATAATCTACAAAATTATCATCCTTTTTATCTCATTGGGATATGTTTACCTAAAAATATGATTAAGAAGAAATTAATAGCTTCTTAGATAAGCATAAACTAGAAATTTTGAAAACAGGAATCTGAAAGTAAACATTGCTTCCTTCAGGGTAAACTATTTTAAAATATTATAGAAAGTGATGGAAACATTATGGAAATAAGAAATGAAGGCCCTTCAACCTCACCAGTAAGCCAAGTGCTACATGAGGGCAGAGCAAAAAAAAAAAACAAAAAACAAAAAACAAAAAAAGCCAAACAAACCTTGTTAAAGCTAAACTAAATTCAACTCATCACTGTTTTTGAGGAAACATAAAGTTCAAAACCAAAGGTACAAACTCAACTGAAGCCAAGGTGCAAACTAAAAACAATCAAACAAGCAACCCATATTTTATTAAGGGCCTATAGTTATAAAATTCCTTATAAAAGCAAAGAGCAAAACTCCATCATCTTTATAGCCTCATATAACTCTGAGAAAGCAAATTGATATACAGTATATATTATATCATAATATTATCTAATATAAGTTATCATATTTTATATTATAATACCATACATTATAATGTATTATATATTAGATTATAGCCTTTAAAATTTAGGGTTTAGGAATTCTTTAATATCAAAATCAGATGCTTCTTAAGGTGTCATTAGTCTATAGAGTAAGGCTTCAGTAGCCAGGTTTTGAGTAACTTTAACACTAAACAAATATGATCTATGCTGACTAATATACATTATTCATTGGATCATATATATAAAAGCCAAAAGGAACATTAGAGACCACCCTGAAATTTTACATACAAGATAACTGAAGCTGAGAAAGGTTAAATGACTCACCTAAGGTCACATAAGTAGAAAGTGGCAAAGCTGGAAGGTGAACCCAGGTCTTTATCCCTTTAAACATGTAGAACTTGGTGATAGATAAGAAAAACTCTGGAAACTGAGATTACTCCCAGACCTTCTAGGAAACAAAGCTAGCCATATAAATGTACCATAATATGGTACATAATCAACCAAAGGACATTTATTAAATACCACACTACTGGCTATGGATGCAAAGACAACAATAAAAGTCCTTCCTTGTCCTCACAATTAATTCAGCCAGGATAATATTTATTTTCAAGTTCTAGATATTTAAGGTTAAGATTTCAGGCTCAGTAAAATTCTCATTCTTTTAGAATGAGCTTAAAAGAAAATACAGCTTTGCTTCTTGAAATTTTTCAGTTAGAATGGAGCTATTTCTTCATTTTAGATGTGTTCACTGGTGTGTATACATAGTGGTGTGAATTCTTACTACACACACTCATAGATACAGAGCTAGTAAGGGTCTAAGGGGCCATCAAATCTAACCCCACATTTTATTTTATTTTATTTTTTACTTTTGAACATCTATTTTTTTTAAAACCTTGAGTTCCAAATTCTCTCCCCTCTTCCCTTCCCATCCACCCTCCCTAAGAAGTCAAGCAATTCAACATGGGCCACATGCGTAACATTATGCATAATCCTTCCACAATACTCATGTTGTGAAAGACTATATTTTGCTTTTTCCTAACCTATCCCTCTTTATTGAATTTTCTCCCTTGACCCTGTCCCTTTTCGAAAGTGTTTGTTTTTGATTATCTTCATCCCCATCTGCCCTCCCTTCCATCATCCCCCCCTTTTTTTTATCTTCTTCCTCCTTCTTTCCTGTGTGGTAAGATAAACAACTGAGTATGTATGGCATTCCCTCTTCAGGTCACATCTGATGAGGGCAAGATTCACTCATTCCCCCTCACCTGCCTTCTCCTCTCTTATTCCTCTCTCACCCCTTATTCATCTTCAGCTCATCCTATGCCCCCCCACTCTCTCTCTGTATA
>JAQQSZ010013852.1:0-11660 GCA_028646595.1 Phalanger gymnotis
TCTTCCCAATTTTTCCCCTACTTCTCTTGCTTTTCCAAATCCTTTTTGAGCTCTTCCATGGCCTGAGACGAATTCGTATTTTTCTTGGAAGCTTTTGATGTAGGCTCTTTGACTTTGTTGACATCTTCTGGCTGTATGTTTTGATCTTCTTTGTCACCAAAAAAACATTCATTAGTCTGCATCCTTTTTCTCTGCCTGGCCATGTTCTCAGCCAACTACTTGACCTTTGAGCTTTTTGTCAGGGTATGACTGCTTGTAGAGTAGAGAGTGCTTTGTCCCAAGCTTCAGGGATTTTGTGCTGCTGTTTTTAGAGCAAGCTCTGCCACAGCAGCACTTCTCCTCTCCCAAGAACTGCCAACCAGGACCGTGGCCCAGAGATCCAAGCAAGGCAAAGAAAGAAAACCTGCCTCTGTACTCCTTGCACTCCTGCTCTGATCCACTGCTTGATTCCTCCCACCACATGAGCCAGGGACTCTGGAAACAGCCACAGGTGGAGTTCTGGAAGCAGCTTCAGGGGCTTCCTCATGCTTTCCCATTAACCTTCTCTGTTGTCTTTGGCGTTCGTGGGTTGAGAAGTCTGGTAACTGCCACAGCTCAATGATTCATGGCCCTCAGGCCTGCTCCGCCTGACTCCCAGTCTGGTCTATCCTGGTGCGGCCAATGCTGGCCTGTGCTCGCTCCCAGCATTGTGCAATATACCTTTCCCAGCGATCATCCTGGCTGTCCTGGGCTGGAAACCTGCTTCCCTCCATTATTTTGTGGGTTCCACAGCTCTAGAATTTGTTCAGAGATATTTTTTACAGGTGTTTGGAGGGATTTGGGGGAGATCTTAAGCAAATCCCTGCTTTCCAGCCACCATCTTGGCTCTGCCCCTTCCCTAGGGCATAACATGAAAGAGGGTAGTAGTGCAAGGGGGGAGACCTTTTAAAATATTTTTAAAATATTGAGGAACACTTTTTATATTACTTTTAATATACTTTGACAGGCAGCTATGTGGCATAGTGGATAGTCCTGGGCTGGGAGTCAGGAAGACTCATCTTCCTGAATTCAAATCTAGCCTCAGACATTTCCTAGCTATGTGATGCTGGGTAAGTCACTTAACCCCATTTGTCTCAGTTTCCTCATCCATAAAATGAGCTCGAAAAAGAAATGGCAAACCACCCCAGGATCTTTGCTAAGAAATCCCCAAAAGGGGGTCATGAAGAGTAGGACATGACTGGAAACTGACTGAACAACTAATATACTTTCTCAGGGGCAACAAATTCTATTCTTCAGGGCATAAAGTGTGTGTGTGTGTGTGTGTGTGTGTGTGTGTCTGTGTGTGTGATGAAGTTTCAAAGCATCTAGTGGATAGTAACAGAGAAGGCTGAGATTTTCAAATTTAAGGGAAGCCTTCTTTTCAAACCTTATTTAAGGTTCACAAATACCTCCTCCCAGCTCTGCTTCTATTGTTCTATAAATAACTTAGATTTTTTTTTCAGACTCTTGTTTCAAATCCCACTTTGTACTTAAGCTGCTGAGTATCAAGACAGACTGATTTGAGTTTCAATTCCCTATAAACTTTGAAATATCCTGAAGGAGTCAAAATAATACCTTCTCCAAAAACAAAAGGTGGGGATGTAGGGAAGCTGAGGGTGAGACAGGGAGAGAAATGAAGCCCTGATTAATCTGATCCTACCCTACTTATCCAAGTTTAATTCATACAACTCCCTAACATGAATCCTGTGTTTGAGTCAGGATTTTTGGTTTTCATTGTACTAGGCCATATTTGCTCAAAGCCACATTTTTCTCTCATTAATCTTTTCCACTTAATACTATTTTATTTTTTCAAATTCCATGTAAAGATTGCTTTCAGTATTCACTTTTATAAGATTTTGAGTTCCAAATTTTTTCCTCCTCCATCTCTTCCCTTTCCCCTCCCCAAGATGGCAAGTAGTCTAATATAGGCCATACACAGTGGTGGGATTCAAATGAATTAACAACTGGTTCTCCACGGAACTGAGCTGAGGCATGGCCCCTGCTAACAACGGGTTTATGGAACTAAACCTAAAATTAGGTACCAGTTCTACCAAATCAGTGCAAACCAGCTGAATCCCACTACTGGCCATACATGTATATTAAACACATTTCCACATAGTCATATTGTGAAAGAAGAATCAGAACAAAAGGGAGAAACCATGAGAAAGAAAAAAAAAAAGAAAGAAAATAGTATGCTTCAATCTGCATTTGGACTCCATGGTTTCCTTTCTGGATGTGGATAACATTTTCCATCATGAGTTCAAGGCCATATTTGCTCCCCAACTAAGACACCCTCTGCTATACTCTCTCTCTTCCATGAAGCCTTCTCTGACCACTCAGGCCCATAATGATTTTCTTTTTTAGCACTAATTTTTTTTTTACCCTGTACTTTTAGCAGGTAGTAGCTGGGAAGAACAATGTTGAGTACTGCTTGCAGTCAGGAGGACCTGATTTCAAATATTCTTTCAGATGCCTATTAGCTGTGTGACCCTAGATAGGTCACTTAATCTGTCTGCCTCAGTTTCCTCATGGGGAATAACCATAAATGAGGACAATGATAAAACATCACAGGGTTGTTGTGAAGGTTAAATGAGATAATATACATCAAGTGCTTTAGAAAATGTAAAGTGCTATAGAAATATTAAATGTCATTATTTTTGGTATTTGGTTTTATATTTTCTTACATTGTCTCCTAGTTATATCCTGTGTCTCTAGCTTATCTTCCTTATGACATTGTAGGCACCACAAGGTCATATCTTATATATACTTCTCTATCCTAATACAACACTGTACATGCAGCAGGTCCTCAATTATACTTGTTGAATTGAATCCAATATATCATACACAGGATAATCAATGCCTGAAAATTGTAGACTCTTCTGTCTGGAAAGACATGGGCTGAGGGAGGGGATTGAATTGTATGAGACACTGTGGATCAGTGGTATAGCTGAAAGACAGCTGTACCTGGCACTAGGTGACCTGGGTCTAATTCCTAGCTCTTATTAGCTGGGTGACTCTGAATAAGTTACTGACCTTTTCTCTGCTTTATTTCCTTCATTCATAAAATGGAGAAAAAAAAGTTTCACTATGGGTGGGTCACTTAAACCCTTTAAATATCAGGCACTTTCCAGGAGCTTGCAGATGATTTGCTATCTCCTTGGTAGAGAGAGTTCCCACCTGGAAAAAACCCCACAGATCCTTGACTTAAAATTTTACTTCTGTACATAACCAACAGGTTTGTTCCAAGGAAAGCACTTTGTAAACCTTAAAGTACTACAGAAATGTGAGCCACTGTTGTTTTTTTCTTTTTCTGTATTTTTATTTCTATTTTCTATTGTTCCCCCCCCCCAAAAAAAAAGTTTGAGTTAGGGTGGATACCATTTTGTTTACTAATCTTTTTGTTGTTGTTCAGACCTATAATTTCATTTTCTTGATTGCACCAATCCTGTGATTTCGTAGGTTTAGGGAGCTCCTGAAGAATTCCTTCTATCATTGCAGGTTGTTACCTTCTCTATGACTCATGGTCCTAGGGAGTCGTCTTGGAGACAATGAAAGGTTATGTGACTAGCCAGGTAACATAGTATATATCAGAGACAGAGTTTGAACCCAGAGCTTCCTGACTCCAAGGCCATCTGCCTCTCCATTATGACATATTGCCTCTCTAATTTCATGGATATATGGAAATCTCAGTGTGGAAATTCCATCCCCTAATGAACAACGTAGAGAACCACTTGTGGCACTGAGAGATTGGATGGCTTGCCCAGGGTCACCCAATCGGCATTTGTCAGAGTCAGGACTGGAACATAGATCTCCCCTTTCCAAGGCCAGCACAGTCAATACAACATACCTCACTATCTCCAACCAAATCTTAAAATACTAAAAAGGCATATCTTGGTTCTTGAAAACAGTTGTTTAAAAGCAAATATTTGTTACTTACTACTCTATACAGTAATATGGTTGAATGTATGTGCATGTATATAAATATGAATTTATATGTATATGTGTGTATGTAGTCTTGAAGGTATGTTGCCTTCAAGATACACACACACACACGTACACATACACATGCGTGCACATACACCTCCAAATTTTAAATACATTTAGGAATGCTATTTTCACAATGAGTTATTAAAAGAAATTAGTGGTACTTGGAGGTAGTCTTTACCTTCTAAGACATACTAGAAAGAGAAAATTTGTCCTCTATAAAATGTCCCTTTAGTGCCACTGTAGCAGAAGGTATCATAGGCTAGAGATACCATGGATCTGAGCCAGGGAGGCATTCTTATTAATAATCCAGGGTTAGCTATCATGACTACAATAGGCAAAAATTTCTATTATTCCTTAAGGGGTTAGATGTTTTGCAATAGTGAAAATCTGGCCACCTCAAAATTCAAATTACCTGATCCCTGGAGAGATAAACTAATAGGAATTTTTCTGTTTACATCATTTATCAATAGGAACAGAAAATGAAGTCCTAAACAAAATCACCTATTACTACCAGTTCTGAGTTAAACCTGTTGTTGATCCTACTATCCATGTTTGCAGATTAGGCTGAGAAGACTTCACTCTGATCCCCAATCCTTTCCGTATTGGGAAATTTAGAGGATTTTACCTCTTTTGTTACAGATGTAGCCACTGCTATATGCTTAACTTTTCTAGGTTGTAGCTTAGTCTGTTTGCCTAGAGGCAATGATTTCCAGTCCAGGTTTTGCTGACAGTCCTTCATCCAGATTATCTCCAGCCTTAGCGAGGTGTATCTCAGAATCCTTGAAACAAAATTGATTTTTCTTGGACAATATGGGTGACTTTTCCATGCCAGGAATACTTATAGACCTTATTACTCCAAAAATAGATCTTCTATTCAGACTTTCCCTAGGGACCATTATCCTAAAGTCTGGGTAGAAAAAAAATATACCTGCTGGAAACCACAAAGGATTGTTTAAGCAAATTTTTAAAAATGAATGTTAAAACAATTTTTACATATAATTGGAAAAAATAAAATTTAAAAATAAAAATGTAATTGGGAAATGTTTAAAAAATAAATTAAAATATGACTAAAAAAAGAATTCAGGCTCATCAAAAATTCCCCAAATTAGAAGGCTATTGCTAAATCTATCTTTGTGTAAAGTATTTTCTTCTCTTAGGACATTGCTCTAGAACTCTGAGTGGGAGCAGTAGCCAGCCAGACATTTACTGGGCGGCTTTTTTAAAAATGTAAAAAGTATTTCATTTTTTCCAATTACATGCTAAGATACTTTTCAGCATTTATTTTTATAAGATTTTGAGTTCCAAAATTTTCTCCCTCTCCTCCTTTCCCCCTCTCCAAGATGGCAAGCAATCTGATATAAGTTATACATGTGAAATCGTGTTAAACATATTTCCACATTAGTCATGTTGTGAAAGAAGAAACAGAGCAAAAGGGGGAAAAAAAAAAACCAAACCAAAAGAAGGTGAAAATATATGCTTCCATCTGCATTCAGACTCCATCAGTTCTTTCTTTGGAGGTAGATAGTATTTTCCATCATGAGTCTTTTGGAATTGTCTTAGATCCTTGTATTGCTAAGAAGAGCTAAGCATCATAGTTGATCATCGCACAATGTTGAGAAAGCAGCTTTTTTATAATGAACCAAAATTATGCCCCTAGACAAGCAATATTGAGAGAGGTATCTCTCAGTGGGCTTTTTTTCTGTGAACCACTTTTAGACAACTCTCATGGACATACATAACCATATGAACAGCATACACTTTGCACATGAAAAAATCTTTTATTCATCTATGATTCCCCACAATAGCTACTCCAAACCTTCTCATGCTTCTATGACATCTTCATCTCACTCCTTCCCAGAAAATGACCTCTCTTCCAACTTTGCTTAGGTGACTGGAGCTATTTATCACACCCTTTTTCCAGTTACCCTTATCTCAAAAACATTCTATGTCTTTATCCCTGAGGCTTTCCCCCTCTGTTCTCAAAGGTTGAAGCAGTTCTCCTTCTTTGCAAAGGTTAACACTTCTTCCACTTATATTTTTATTTTATTTTAGGGAGGCAATTGGGGGGTCAAGTGACTTGCCCAGGGTCACACAGCTAGTAAATGTCAAGTGTCTGAGGCTGGATTTGAACTCAAGTCCTCCTGACTCCAAAGCCAGTGGTCTGTCCACTGTACCACCTAGCTGCCCCACTTAGATTTTTATTTTTAATTCAATCTTTTCCTGTCCCTCTAGAGTCTTGCTCTACCGATAATTCATGTTCTTTCACTCATTTTCCATCTTTTTCTCTCTACTGGTTCTTTTTCTTTAGCCTGTAAACCTTCTCAGTTCTCTCTTATTCCAAGAGAGCCTTTTTTTTTTTGATCCTGCCATCCGAGATCATCTGAAACTATTCTACGTCTCTTAAATTTCTAGAGAGAATAATCTATACTTGCTGCTTCCTCTCTCTCATGATCCACAAAACCCACTTAACTGCCTACAATTTGACTTCCATGTTCATTACACTATTTTCTCCAAGGGTACCAATGACTTTTTTTATTGCCAAATCCAGTAGATTTTTCTCAGCCTTTATCCTCTTTTTTTGGTTGTTTAGTTGGTTCAGTCATGTCTGACTCTTTGGGACCCCATTTGGGGGTTTTCTTGGCAAAGATACTGGAATGGTTTACCATTTCATTCTCCAGCTCATTTTACAGATGAGGAAACTGAGGCAAATGCTCGATAAATGCTTCTTGATTGATTTGAATTTGAACTCAGGACCTCCTCACTCCAGGGCTAGTGCTCTATCTACTTCACCACCTAGCTGCCCCATACAAATACTTCTTTTTTTTTTTAAAGAGATGAAACTTGAACTTGAAAATAAGGGTAAGAAGGGAAGGTATTCATGGGGGAAGGAATAGAAGGTAGAGTTTGAGTAAAGGTTTGGCAGTAAGAATATACATGATGTAGTCAGTCAAGTAGCATTTAAGTGCCTACTATGTGCCAATTACTGTGCTAAGTACTGGAGGATACAAAGACAGACAAAACATAATCATATTGGAGTTTGATGTAGTGATGACTGAATAGAAATGTCCCAAAGGCATTCGGACAAAAATGGGATTTTAGTGGAAGTGAAAGGCAGGGCTGGAATGTCATTTATATAGAGGTGATCTTCAAAGTCATGGGAGTGAATAAATTCTATGAGGAAGTGAGTATAGAAATAATAGAGAGCTGATTGTGGACTTAAAGTCTGATACTCTTTTTTAAGCTCTATCCTCAATATGTGCATATTCACATGATAATTAATTATAGATGCACTAAATTAGAGCATTTAGGCTCTAATTGTAGGAACAGTTGGTCACTTGATGCCAAAGTGTTTGTTGTTACTTGACACATTTTGATTATCAGTAGCCTGCTAGACACTATGAAACAATGACAGCTACATGATTACATTTTCAGCCAGTCCCTGAATAATAAGTGAACAGAGCGGCTGGTGAGTTCAGAAATTGAATAACAAGATAATAACACTATCTTATTTCATAAGATTATATACCTTAAAATAGTTTCATTCATACATCATTTTTTAAAAAAAATATTTTTAGTTTTCGACATTCACTTTTATAAGATTTTGAGTTCTGAATTCTGCCCCCCCCCATTCCCCTTCCCAAGATGGCATACAATCTGATATAGGCTATACATGTACAATCATATTAAATGTATTTCCATAGTAGTCATGTTGTGAAAGAAGAATCAGAACAAAAGAGGAAAACCACGAGAAAGAAAAAACAAAAGAAAGCAACAAAGAACAAATAGTATGCTTCAATTCTTTCTCTGGATGCAGATAGTATTTTCCATCATGAATCTGTTGGAATTGTCTTAGATCATTGCATTGCTCAAAAGAGCTAAGTCTAACAAAGTCGACCATCGTACGATGTTGCGGTTACTGTTGTACATTATTTTTAAAAGCCCAAATTAGACTTGTGGAAGTGGGAAGGGGACAGTTGCATAAATGATAGGACTTAGTCATTAATCAGAAATGGGGATGGGGAAGAGGGATGCATCCAGAATGACTTCATGGTTTCATACTTAAGTAACTAAAAGGATGATATAGTCGACAGATGAAGGTAAGTTAGGAATGGGAGCCAGGTTTAGAGAGCAGATGGATTCAGTTTTAGACCTAGAATCATAGAATATGAGGGCTATAAGGGACCTTAGAGATCCTCTCATTTTACAGATGAATAAAGCCAGGCACAGAGAAAGGTCTTGGTCAGAGCTACACTATGAGTCAATGGCAAAGATGGGACTAGACACCCTAGTCCAGTGATCTTTCCTCTACATTCCAATATTTTTGTGAAGGAGAGCATTTGCTTTGCTTTTAGGTAATAAAATTTGTAATTTAGTAAGCAAAAGAATTAGATTCTTTCATAGTTAAACTCAAATCAAAATTTGGATTTAAGCAATATACTTCAAGTCACATGTTAATTAAATTAATCTGGCATAGTTAATTACAGAGTCATCCAAAAAAAAATGATTCTTTTTCAATACAGATGAATTCTTTTTTTTCTTCCCTAAAGCAAATCTGGCTTCCAGTTGGTTTAAATGCCAGCTTTCTTATATGTCATTTTTTTGTTTTATGTGAGATCAGCTTCTAATTCCTTCTATGTCTTGAATGTCCCTTTCATGTTTCAAGCTTCCTTTGAAGTCAGACTTTCGAAAAGAATTCTCTGGGAAGAAAGATAAATGTGAGCACATGGGGAAAATGACAACCTGGACCTTCAAGACTAAAGCTATTCAATAATAATCTATAATAGCCATAAGGCATTAATTATCCCAGCAAGGAAGCTTGCATAGTAAAGTTCTAAATGAACATTGTCTCACTGATAAAAAACCAAAATAAATATCTAGTTCATCTTAATTTTGTCACATCTCAGTTTAATACTACTATTATGTGCCAGGAAAAGCCCTTATTTTGGAACACCTACTGCCCTCAGTACCCTGTTCTTTTGATTTCCTGTATTCTATATTAATGTTAATTTTTAAGGCGTAGAACTAGTAAAAAGTTTACTCGGGGCAGGGTTTAGACTGGTTATGTGGCAAGAATGAGGGATAACAAAAAGAATGAGGGATAACAAAAAAACCCAACCCTGGTCCCCATAGAATAATAAAAAGCATAAAGGAAAGCTTCCAGGATGTTGGCTGGATTTTCTCTTTAGGATTTATGTAAGAATAGAGAATTGCACTGAATGAGAGGGTGTGGATGTGCATCATTCTACACCAAGGGAGGAAATGCCTACATCTGTGAGATCACAAATCACTTAAGTATTAAAATATTGAAAGAGGGTATATAGAACTTAACCAAATTATTTTTATATGTTAGTAAAGAAAGGACACAGATGAGAAAAAAAAAACTTTTTCTTTAAGGTCTAGTCTACAGAGTTGTCAAGAAAGTATTTCATAAACCTTAAAGAGCTTCATATGATGTTGTTGTTTTCATTACTATTAAATAACTTTATGAAAGAGAAGTTGCATAGTGTAATAGCCTGGCCTGAGAGCCAGAAAGATCTGTGTTCAAGTCCTACCTTTGATGTATAGTGACTGTGTGAAGCTGGGTAATTTGCCTAACTTCTTAGTGGGGTTGGTAATGCTTTAAGACTGTAATTTGAGTGACAGTTATTTTTCTTCTTTGGAAGAGGAGGTTTTCTCACCAGGAATTCCTTACACCAGTTAAATCACGGGTCTGGTCCAAAAACAAACAACAGAAAATCACCTTTATGTAACAACAAAGAACTGTTTCTGAAACCAGGGATTCTTTTCCTCTTCTTCTAACTGGGATGCTAGGTCTGAATCCATGTGCATGGACAAGTCCAGTCATGGAGGGGAGTTTGGCCTCACACAGAGAGGTTTTGCACTTTATGTCTCCCACTTCAGAGCCCTAGGAAAAGTTACTTAAAGTTTGGATTTGGCTTGCATCCAGAGTCTTTGCCAAAGGGAGTGGAGAGGTACATAATACACAATATAGGTCAGGCATGGGATAGCTTTTTATTTCTTCCACATTAAGGAAGTGCATAAAACTTTAAAAACTCACAAGTGTACTTTGTCAAAGTCTTTAATATGAAGCAGAAATTTTTATAACTACTATTATATTCTTCTGGAGGTTGGTATTTAAAACATCAAATATTTTCTAAGACTGAGGAATCAGTCCTTCACATTCACCTTGGCTCTCTACCTATACTATCCAAAGAATTTCCTCCAGGTCCATATCTTTTAGTGAGCCAGGCCAGGGCTTGGGCTTCTCATCCTGCCAATGGCCCTAAAAATGATAGCACTGGAGTAGCTATATGAATGCCTTTCTTTTACTCCTCAGGGCAAGTCCCAGAAGGAGAGAGTTACATACCACATATTCTGGGGAACGAAAGGAGAGCGTGTCAGAGGGTAGAGATGCTACTCTTAAAAATCATATAGTCCTCCCATGCTTCCCACTGTCACGAAAGGCAACGGGGAAGAATTAAAGGACCATTCAAGGTTTGCTCCAAATCCAAAAGTCCTTCAGCTCTGAGCCATAACATATGTTCTCTTTTGTTTGCTCCCGTTACTTTACTACATCAAGGCATAGCATTTTCATAGCAGAGCCATCAGTAGTAAAATGGGAGAGCATAGCTTCTTTCCTTTGAAAGGCATTTGTTATATGATACAAAGGAAACAAATCCCCATTGTATTATAATATAAAGCTTTGATTTTCTATTTCCTTCCAATGTCTCAGCTATTAAGATGATTAAAACATTTCAGGCAACCTCATAGCTAAGAGCAAACTCCGGAAGACATGTATTAGCGGGGGTTTGAATTTAGCTATGTCAGGTTACCATCTGTCACTTAGTTTTAGGACAATGACCTTGATTTCAGGCATAAGGAGGCATTGAGGTCATTCCTTTCTTACCAGTGCTGTCAGTGTTGAACTTTGTAATGAGAAGCCTCTTTATCATCTATGGATGTTAAATTAGTCTTGTTGAAATTTCTGGCAGCAATCTTATGTTACTTATCACCTGTAAGTTACCTAATAATAATGTTCTTTGCTCTTAAAAAAAACAAAACAAAACTGATGTCATACTGCTTCCTTAAAATTTGGTATTTCATAAATAAATGTTATCACCATACTTTTGATTTTTCTAAGGCCTTATACCCTGCTGTTTGGATGGAGTATGCACTTCTTTGGCCTAATTACGTGACTTATAAACATATTTTTAAGTTCACTCCCTGGAAGGCAGCTGCTATGCCCATAGTTTCTAGACATCTGCATTCCTAAAACTGTAGCTCACAAGCCCCCACTAGTGAGCTTCCACTTAATAGTCAGTCAGAAGACACAGTTAACTCACAGTAAAGGTATTTACTAAGATGACATATGGCAAAAAAAAAAATAGTAACAAAACTTAACTCCATAATACTGGAGTGCATTCTATCACAAATACAGTGTCCACAGGAAGAATGGGAACAGAATATAATGATAGTGAGGTATGTGAATAGGAAATATTTGGGGTTAAGGCAACTCATGCCTCTGATGCTGCAGGGCCTTTCTCTCCTTGTGTAGTCCTCTCCATAGCTAAACTCTCAATTGCCGGGGCTAGTTCTCTTTGAATCAATAGTTAGCTCTCTTCACTGCTTCTAGGGGTCATGTTCCTTGAAATGAC
>JAQQSZ010013853.1:0-11660 GCA_028646595.1 Phalanger gymnotis
TGGAGTGGGGGGGGTGGAAATGGGGAGAAAAATCTGTAATTCAAACGCATGTGAAAATTAATGCTGAAAACTAAAGATGTTAATAAAAAAAAATTTAAAAAAAAAACCATCTAATCAGATAAAACAATGAAAAAAAAAGAATGTCCTAAAAAGGTAAATAATTTCTAGGGTAAAAACAAACATTTTGAAAATATTTTGTCAAGAAAAACAGAACAAAAATGGAATGGATTTGTTTTGCTGATTGGTGTTTGACTTACAGGATTTTCTAATAACTATCTCAGCACCTGGAAATTCCCTTTGACACAGACTCTCAGGTAGGGATGGGCTGATCAATGCAGCTTTTGTTTGACGCTTATTTAATGTAACTTCTGGCACCATTTAAGGTCTCATAACCATACTGAGGAGTAGCTAGGTAGTGCCAGGGATAGAGAATGGACTTGGAGTCAGGAAGACTCATCTTCCTGAGTTCAAATCTGGATTTAGACACTTAGTAGCTGTGTGACCATGGGCAAGTCACTGAACCTTGTTTGTTGCAGTTTCATCATCTGTAAAATGAACTGGACAAGGAAATGACAAACCACTGTGTCATCTTCAATAAGAAAACCTCAAATGGTATCACAAAGAGTCAGACATGACTGAAAACAGTTGAACAACAACATTGAAACCAGCCACCCTAACCTATGCGTTATCTGTGGCTTTTAACTTTCTCTCAGCTGCAATAAAAGTGCCTAGTGAACATCTATATCCTGGACCTTCAGACTCAGAAGAAGAGTTCCTCGAATTTTAAATAAGTTCAATATAAGACTCCAAAAGACTATGTTAATTCAACTGGGAGTTATACTCCAAAATGCCACTTACTCCTATGAGATGTCCTTATTTGATATATTTTTAAACTGATTTGTTGGTAAACCATGAAGAATTTGTAAACTGGCATAAGTATCAATTTAAAATAGTTTACTTGAGAGGCTAGACACATTCAGAAACACTGCTCTTGCTCAAAACATTTTTTTTTGCCACTTGCTTTTAGAGTCTCCAGAATCTACTATCAAACACTCCCAGTGTTACATATATTTGGCATCTGAGGGTGGTTTCAGTTTTTAGAAAGGGTCAGAAGCCATTTGGAGTCTCTCTTGGTAAGAATGTAGGTGCCCTGGCTTCAGGCCTCCAATTCAACAAGCATGGAAGTATGGAGGGAGAATAAGGCTAGGACCCAGAAAAATCTGAGTTCAGATCCCAATTGTAACACAATATTTAAAATATGCTTCAGCTATGAAGTAGTCTAATTGGTATTTTGACATTTTTCTTTTGTCTTTTTTAAATGTTATTTTTCTCAATTATACATGAAAAGAATTTAACATTCATTTTAAAAAATTTTGAGTTCCAAATTCTCTTCCTCCTCTCCCCTCCTTCTTCCTTTTGAAAGCCCACACTTTGCTGCACATTATACACATGCAGTTTAGCAAAATATATTTCCATATTAGCCATGTTGCAAAAGAAAAGAGACAAACCCCTTCCTGCCCCTTCCAGGAAAGAAAAGTAAGCAAAAATGTGTGCTTTGATCTGAATTCAGACTCCATCAGTTCTTTTTCTAGCGGTGGACAACATTTTTCATCATAAGTCCTTTGGAATTATCTTGGATCATTGTAATGTGGAGAATAGCTAAGTTATTCACAGTTGATCATTGTACAATATTGTTGTTCCTCTGTACAATGAGCTCCTGGTTCTGCTTACTTCACTCTGCATCAGTTCATGTAAATGTTCCTAAGTTTTTCTGAAAGCATTCTGCTCATCATTCTTATAGTACAATAACAATTCCGTTACAATCATATACCATCAATTCTTTGCCACCACAAAAAGAGCTGCTATAAATATTTCTGTACACACAAATACTTTTCTTTTTTCTTTTGGGATCTCTTTGGGATGAAGACCTACTAGCGATATTGCTGGGTCAAAGGGTAGGCACGGCTTTGGTCCTAGTTCTAAATAACTCTCCAGAATGGTTGGATCAGTTCACACTTCAGCCAACATTAGTGTCTCAATTTTTCTGCATTCCCTCTCGAGAGTTGTTTTAATTTGCATTTCTCCAATCGGTAGTGATTTAGAGCATTTTTATGTGACTATAGATAGCTTTGATTTATTTTGACATTTTTCATGCTAGAAAAATCACATTTTCCTCAAACAGGCAAGATGGTTGAGAAATGTTTTGTTGCAGGAGATTATCTAATTTTCTTCTATTATGATATTTTATCACTATCATATGATACTAGGAACAGGTAGCACAGTATAGTATACTTAGAAATAATCTCAGAATCAGAGAAACCTGGGTTCAAGTCTCTGCCTCAGATATGTGTTAGCTGTGTGTTTTACCTTTGCCTGCCTCAGTTTCCTCAAGTGTAAAAGCAGAAAAAAATAGCATCTACCTCCAATCATTGTTGTGAAGATCAAATGAAATAATATTTGTAAAGGGCTTAGCACAGTTCCTGGCATATAGTAGGTACTTAATAAATGCTTATTCCCTGACTTCACTTTTCAGTGCCCTAGGTAATTCTCTAAGACTCTTAAGTTGCAGAGAAATTGAAACTCTTAATTGATAGAAGAAATTCCTGTCTAGGAAGTTTGTATACTGAAGAAATCCCAGCTCTGGTTAAAAAAAAGTTATTGGAATGATCATGAGAAGTGTATTCTTTCCTTTTATAAATTTATAAACTGAAGCATAAGAAAAGATAAAAGGAAACTGTTTTGCTTTGATTATAACAAGACTTTCATGACGTCTCTGAATATCCTTTGGTTCAAGGCAGTAGCATACTATATCCTATTTGAAGATGACAACATCATAAATATGGAATATTTATATAAATAAATAAATAAAGGAATTTAGAGGTGATCTAGGCCAATCCCCACATTTTATAAATGAGGAAACTGAGGCCAGAGAGGCCAAGGGACTAACGCCAAGTTGCAAAGCTAGTAGGTGGCCTGGTTGAACTTAGGCCTCTTTATGCAATAGCAACAAATGAACGCCCGCATCTTTGGAGGTCTCGAGCACCCCTAGTACACCGTTGACTCCCTGATTTTATTTGTCCTAAAGAAGGAAGACAGAATGACAGCTCCCTAAAGAAATTAGCTCTCCAACTAGCATTGTCCTGTGCTAGTCAAGCTTCTTCCTCTATTGGGCAACCTTGATTTGCTGAAATAATAAAATAATTATCACATCAATCAACCCACTCAAAAACTGAGTTAATTAAAAGATACTGTATTTGTATAAAAGCAAACTCCAGGGGAGTAATGTATATTATCTAAAAAATTATTTAATAGATTGTAATCATGACTACTGTAAGGCACCTGAGACTAAATGCAAACTCATTATTGGCAGAGACTTCCACATCTCATTATGTATCTCAATTAAGCACATGTTGAAGACTCACGATACAACATTATCTTCACATCTTAAGTACACAAATGACATATAGCTTAGTGCTTTTATTTCTATTCAGTTCAATTTCAGAAATGATTGCAGTAAAGTCTTAGAGTCCATAAGATTTGGGTTTTATTCCCACCCTTGATATATACCAGCTCTGTGATGCTGGGCACCTTCCTTCTCCCGGTGTCCCTAAGCCAAAGTTGCAAAGTAGCTGCAGATTTGCATTGGCTGAGGGAGTTTTCTAACCAGGTGTTCTCTACATGAATGAAATCATAGGTCCAGAACAATAACCCCTCCTTCAACCTCCTCACCCAATCCCCTCCTCAAAAAAGAAATAAATTAAAAAACGAAACCAAAAGCGGCAAGGAAGTCTAAATCATAGCAGAGTTGTAATCTACTGTAGTGGAGGGATGAACCACATGCCATTGAAACCAGAGATCTCCGAGGGAAGTATGGAAGCATGATACTGAATTTAACATGGCATAGGAGTAAGGTTAAGTAACATTGCTATTTTCTTTCTTCCCAAATATTGTTTTTATTCTTATAATTTATACAGCAAAGGAAACTAATAGGGTTGGTAGTAAAACATCTTTTAAGGCCATAGATTTCAAGCAGCAAGAGGTCACAACCCCTTCCTGCTACAGAAGAGGAAATAGAAGTCCAGATACATGACTTCTAAGTGAAAAAGCCATGTTTTGGAGCCAGTTCAAAAGAATATAGATTGAGGTGTGGAAGGGACCTCAAAGACCATCTATCTAGTTCAAGAATTCTTCACTGGGGTCCATGAACATTTTTTTTCAATATTTTGAGAATTGTATTTCAATATAATTGGTTTCCTTTGTGATTCTATGTACAATATTTTATAATATATGTTAAAAAAAACATTCTGATCTGGGGTCCACAGGCTTCACCAAGGCAAAAGGGGCCATGGCATAAAAAAAGTTAAGAACCACTGGTCTAGTCAAATTCCTACATTTCGATAGATGAGAAAATGAAGGAAGATCAAGTGATTTTGTTCAAGGTCACATGGCTGACAACGCAGGATCTGACCTCACTCCAAAGCCTCTTTCCCCTGCTTTAGGTCCTTGTACACCAAGGTGAGGTGCTCTGCTACTATACGCTCCTTTTCTTGGGCCTTCAGAGCTCATCTGATTTCTCAGATGACGATGGTTGCTCAAACCTCTTCTCTGCTTATATTTATACAAAATGAATAATTTAGGCGCAGAGTCAAGATGGCAGAGAGAAGTTAGGAAGTTGCTCGAGCTATCCCCAGTTTCCCTTGGAAACAAAGTTAAATCAAGCTTCTAAAAGAATTATAGGGTGACAGAATTCACAAAAATACAGAGCGAAACAATTTTTCAGCCAAAGAGAACTTAAAAGGACTTTAGGAAAGGTCTAAGTTGGTTAAAAGGGTAACGGAACCTGAGGCAGGCAGTGTCTGGGCAGGCTAATGCCGCATAATTAGCCACAGCACGGATTGACAAGCAAGGCCCTGCAGGCCTGGCTCAGGAGGCCAGTGACACAACAGGCCAGATGTGAGGCCTCCAATCCTAGGGAAGCAGGCAAACTGCCAGCCCTGGAATTCAGGTCACAACAGGTGTGACTATGCAGGGCCATCCCCATGCAGTGGGCAAGCTGCCAGCACCTCAGGCCCCAGGGCAGAAAGTCAGTGAACAGCGCTTTGACCATAGAAAGCTACTATAGTGACAGGGAAGATCCAAACACAAACACAGAAGAGGATAACAATGTCAAAATGCCTACATGTGGCACCACAAAGGGGACTATGAATTGGAATCAAAGCCAAAAAGTCTTCTTGGAAGAGCTCAAAAAGGATTTTAAAAATCAGAGAGGTAGAAGAAAAATTGGGAAAAGAAATGAGGGATATGCAAGAGAGAGACTACAGCTTGGAAAAGAAAGGACAAAAACTGACTGAAGAAAACAATTCTTTAAAAAATACAATTGGCCAAATGGAAAAAAATAAATCCGCTGAAGAAAACAACTCCTCATAAAGTAGAAATGGCCAAATGGAAAAGGAGGTACAAAAGCTAACTGGAGAAAATAATTCCTTAAAAATTAAAATTGGGCAAATAGAAGCTAACGACTCTGTGAGACATCAAGAATCAAGTCAAACAAAATCGAAAGAATAAAAAATAGAAAAAAATGTATACTAGCTCATTGGGAAAACAACTGACCTAGAAAATAGATTCAGGAGAGATAATATAAGAATTATTGGATTACCTGAAAGCCATGATCAAAAAAAGAGCCTGAACAGTATCTTTCAAGAATTATCAAGGAAAACTACTCCTATATGTTAGATCCAGAGGGTAAAATAGAAATTGAATGAATCCACCAATCACCTTCTGAAAGAGATCCCAAAATGAAAACTCCAAGGAATATTGTACCCAAATTCCAGAATCACTAGGTCAAGGAGAAAATACTGAAGCAGCAAGAAAGAAACAATTTAGATATCAAGGAGCCACAGTCAGGATTACACAAGACTTAGCAGATACTATATTAAAGGATCAGAGGGATTGAAATATGATATTTCAGAAAGCGAAGAAGTTGGATTATAATCAAGAATCAATAATCCAGCAAAAGTGAGTATAGTCTTTCAGGAGAAAAGATGGACATTCAAAGAAATGGAGACTTTCAAACTTTTCTGATGAAAAGACCAGAGCTGAACAGAAAATTTGATCTTCAAATACAAGACTCAAGCACGAAAAGGTAAACAGGAAAAAAAAAACTGTTTACATCCCTACATGTAAAGATGATACTTGTAAGCTTTAAGAACTTTATCTCTATTAGAGCACTTAGAAGGGGTATGCATTGACAGAGAGTATAAGTTGATGTGATGATATAAAAAAATAAGAGGTGAAAAAAAGAATTATTCCGGTGAAAGAGGAAAGAGGGAGGTAGAATGGGGTAAATTATATCACATGAAGAGGTGCAAAAGACCTATTACAGCACAAGGAAAGGGAGGCAGGGAATGAGCATTGTTTGAACCTTACTCTAATCAGATTTGGCTCAAAGAGAGAATAACATACACTCAGTTGGGTACAGAAATATATTTTACCCTATTGTGAAGTAGGAGGGGAAAGGGGAAAGAAAAAAGAAGGAATGGAGAGAAGGGAGGGCAGATTGAGTGAATCAGTGGTCAGAAGCAAAACACTGGTGAGGAGGAACAAGGTGAAAGGAGAGAGAAAAGAATAGAAAAAAGTAAGATGGAGGGAAACACACAGTTAATAATCATAGCTGTGAATATGAATGGGATGAACTCTCCCATAAAATGGAAGCAGATAGAAGAGTGGATTAAAAACCAGAATTCTACAACATGTTGTTTACAAGAAACACATTTGCAACAGAGTGATATAAACAGAGTAAAGATAAAAGGCTGGAGTAGAATATATTATGCTTGAGCAGAAGTGAAAAAAAAAAAAAACAGGGGCAGTAATCCTGATCTCAGACAAAACAAAAACAAAAATAGGTCTAATTAAAAGAAATAAGGAAGGAAACTACATCTTGCTAAGAGGTGCCATAGACAATGAAATAATATCAGTACTAAACATACATGCACAAAGTGGTAGATCATCCAGCTTCTTAGGGGAGAAGTTAAATGAGTTATAGGAAGAAATGGACAGCAACACTATACTAGTAGGGGACTTCAACCTCCCCTTCTCAGAACCAGATAAATGTATTCACAAAAACAAACAAACAAACAAAACAAAAAAAAAACAAAAAGAAGTTAATGAGGTGAATAGAATTTTAGAAAAGTTAAATATGATAGACTTCTGGAGAAAAATGAATGGGGATAGAAAGGAATACATCTTTTTTCTCAGCAATACATGGCATATATGCAAAAATTGACCTTGCAATCAAATGCAGAAAGACAAAAATATTAAATACATCTTTTTCAGGTCATAATACAATAAAAATTAAATGTAATAAAGGGCCATGGAAAGATAGGCTAAAAACTAATTGGAAATTACATAATCTAATGTTAGAGAATGAATGAGTCAAATGACAAATCATGGAAACAATAAATAATTTCATCAATGAGAATGACAATAATGAGACAACATAGCAAAACTTGTGGTATTCAGCCAAAGCAGTTCTTAGGGGAATTTTGTATCTCTAAATGCTTATACAAACAACATAGAGAAAGAAAAGATCAATGAATTGGGCATGCAACTAAAAAAACTAGAAAAAGAACAAATTAAAAATCCTCAATTAAACACCAAATTAGAAATTCTGAAAATCAAAAGAGACATTAATAAAATTGAAAGTAAGCAAACTATAGAACTAATAAATACAACTAAGAGTTGTTTTTTTTTCAAAAATAAAATAGATAAACCTTTGGTTATTTTGATTACAAAAATAAAGAAAATCAAATTACCAGTATCAAAAATGAAAAGAGTGAATTCATCACCAATGAAGAGGAAATTAAACAATAATTAAGAGCTATTTTACCCAACTGTATGCCAACAAATCTGACAATTCAAGTGAAATGGGTGAATACTTGGAAAAAATACAAACTGCCCAGAGTAACAGATGAAGAAATAAAATACTTAACCCTATTTAAAAACAAGAAAATGAACAAGCCATCAATGAATTCCCTAAGAAAAAGTCTCCAGGGCCAGAGGTATTTATGAGTGAATTCCAATAAACGTTTAAAGAACAATTAATTCTAATACTATAGAAACTATTTGGAAAAATAGACAAAGAAGGAGTCTTACCAAATTCCTTTTATGACACAAATATTGTACTGATACCTAAATCAGGAACGGTCAAAATAGAGAAAGATAGGCCAATTTCCCTAATGGATATTGATGCAAAATTTTAAATAAAATATTAGCAAGGAGACTATAGCAATTTATTGGAAGGATAATAGATTATGACCAGGTGGGATTTATACCAGGAATGCAGGGCTGGTTCAATATCAGGAAAACTATCAGGATAATTGAGCATATCAATAACACAACCAACAGAAATCATACTATTATCTCAACAGATAAAGAAAAAGCTTTTTGACAAAATAGAACACCCATTCCTATTAAAAATACCAAGAGCATAGGAATAAGTGGAGTTTTCCTTAAAATGATAAATACTATCTATCTAAAACCATCAGCAAGTGTTATATGTGATGGAGATAAGTTAGAAGCTTTCCCAATAAGACTGGGGTGAAACAAGGATGCCCATTATCACCACTGTTATTCAATATTGTAATAGAAATATTACCTTCAATAATAAGGGAAGAAAAAGAAAATAAAGGAATTAGAATAGGCAATGGGGAAACAAAACTAGCACTCTTTGCAGATGACATGATGCTATATTTGTCAAATTCTAGAGAATCAACTAAAAACACTTGAAATAATAAACAACTTTAGCAAAGTTGCAGGACATAAAATAAACCTATATAAGTCATCAGCATTTCTCATATTACCAACAAAGCCCAGCAACAAGAGATAGAAAGAGAAATTTCATTTCAAGTAAGTGTGGACAATACAAAATATTTGGGAGTATACCTACCAAGACAAACCCAGGAGCTATAGGAACACAATTATTAAAGACTTTTCACACAAATAAAGTCAGATTTAAATAATTTGAAAAAATATCAATTGCTCATGGGTAGGCCAAGCTAATATAATATAAATGACAATTCTGCCTAAATTAATTTACTTATTCAGTGCCATACCAATCACACTACTAATAATATTTTATAGAGGTAGAAAACATAATAAAATTCATCTGGAAGAACAACATGTCAAGAATAAAAAGGGAATTGATAGAAAAAAACATGCAAAGGAAGGTGGCTTAGCCATACCAAATCTAAAACTATATTATAAAGTAGCAATCATCAAAACTATTTTGTACTGGCTAAGAATTAGAGTGGTGGATCAGTGGAATAGGTTAGGTATGCAAGACATGGCAGTAAATGATTACAGTAATCTACTGTTTGATAAACCCAAAGACTTCAGCTTCTGGAATAAGAACTCATTATTTGACAAAAAATGCTAGGAAAATTGGAAAACAGAATGGCAGAAACTAAGCATAGAACAACATCTCATACTCTATACCAAGATAAGGTCAAAATGGGTACAGGACTTAGGCATAAAGGTTGATACCATAAGCAAATTAGGAGAGCAGATCTTTGAAGAAGAGAAAAAATTATAACCAAACAGGAGATAGAGAACATTATGAAATTCAAAATGGACAATTTTGATTGCATTAAATTAAAAAGTTTTTTAAAGTTTTTTAAATTTTTATTTTTTGGAGAGGGGAAGGCATGGCAATTGGGGGTAAGTGACTTTCCCGAGGTCACACAGCTGGTAAGTGTGTCAAGTGTCTGAGGCTGGATTTGAACTCAAGTCCTCCTGACTCCAGGGCCAGTGCTCTAGTCACTGCACCACCTAGCTGCCCCAAATTAAAAAGTTTTTGCACAAACAAAACCAATGCAACTAAGGACTAGAAGGAAAGCAGAAAACTAGGAAACAATTTTTATGCCAGTGTTTCTGATAAAGGCCCCAATTCTAAAATATATAGAGAACTGAGTCAAATTTATAAGAATTCAAGTCATTCCCCAACCGATAAATGGTCAAAGGATATGAACAGGCAGTTTTCAGATAAAGACATTAAAGCTATGTATAGTTGTATGAAAAAATATTCTAAAGCACTATTGATTAGAAAAATGCCAATTAAAACAACCTTGAGGTATCACCTTATACCTATCAGATTGGCTAATATGACAGAAAAGGAAAATGATAAATGTGGGAGAAGATGTGGGAAAATTGGGACACCAATGCATTGTTACTGGAGTTGTGAACTGATCCGATCATTCTGTACAGCAACTTGGAACTATGTCCAAAGGGCAATCAAACTCTCTGATCCAGCAATAGCACTACCAGGTCTGTATCCCAAAGATGTTATAAAAAAGGGAAATGTGCCCACATGAGCAAAAGTAGTTATAGCAGCTCTTTTCCTGGTGGCCAAGAATTGGAAATTGAGGGGATGCCCTATCAATTGGGGAATGGCTAAAAAAATTGTTGTATATGAATGTAATGGGATACTATTGTTCATAAAAATGATGAGCAGGCAGACTTCAGAAAAACCTGGAAAGATTTACATGAACTTATGCTGACTGAAATGAGCAGAATCAGGAGAACATCGTACACAGCAACAGAAACATTGTAAGATGGCCAACTATCAAAAACTTAGCTCTTCTCCCCAATACAATGATTAAAGACAATTCCAAAAAACTCTTGATGGAAAATGCAGTCCAAATCCAGAGAAAGAACTATGGATTCTGAATGCACATTGAAGTATAGTATTTTGCTTTTTCTTTCTCACGTTTTTTTTTCCTTTGGCTCTAATTCTTCTTTCACAACATGACTAATGTGGAAATAAGATTAATATGATTCTACTTGTATAACCTGTATCAGATTGCTTGCTGTCTTGGGGAGGGGGAAGGAAAGGTAAGGAGGGAGAAAAAATTTGGAAACCAAAATCTTATAAAAGTGAACATATATAGGGCACCTAGGTGGCGCAGTCAGTAGAGCACCGGCCCTGGAGTCAGGAGGACCTGAGCTCAAATCCAGGCTCACACACTTGACACATGCACTAGCTGTGTGGCCTTGGGCAACTCACTTAACCCCAATTGCCCTGCCAAAAAGCAAAAAAAAAAAGTGAACATGTGTATATATATATATATATGTATATATACATATACATATATATATATATATACACACACACACACACACATATATATGTATACATATACACACACACACACACACACACGTATATGCTATTAAGTGTGTGCGGAGGTGGGGATTGTGGAAAGAAAATGCAATAAAAAGGCATTGCCCTACCTTGGGCAAGCTTCTAGGAGACTTCTAGGATAGGAACACAGCTGCACCTGGAATGGAGACTCTGAGCAGAGATTTCTCAAAATGAGTAACTGCTGTCCACTTATACTATTTTTCCTCCTAGGAATCTCTGCCCCTTTCTTACTTACGCAATGAAGGTGTGAATTTCATCCTCCTCAGGCAAGGTGAGGTAGAAATTTCCCTCTGTTACTCCTCTAAAATCACCACCCCTGAGTCCTTGGCTACCCTCTCAACTCTCTCCTTAGCACTTCATTTAATTAACACTTAACTCTGAAACCCTTTGGAGTGCATCAAAGAGTTTAGCCCCAGCACCAAGGAAGAGGAGAGTTTACACCCTAGATCAATTACCCACCATA
>JAQQSZ010013854.1:0-11660 GCA_028646595.1 Phalanger gymnotis
CGGGTCGATCCCGTCTTACCCCAAGGTGTCACATATCATCCATGGCGGCCAGCCATACCTGCGGGTCGTAGCCGGTTTCTAGGGCCATAAAGGCCTTTTGTGTGAGAAGGTGGTACCCTGCGTGTTGTCGACGAAGTTTGCATATACACCCAAAAAGGAGACAAATGCAGAGGACAAGTACAACGAGGGTGGAGCCTACGCCCCCCCAAGAGGCAAGGAGGCCTTGTAGCGTGGGGAGCCATCCCAGGAGCTGGGGATTGGAGAGGGAGGTGGAGTTCAAGTGGGTGATGGCATATCTCAGTCGTCTCAATTCACTGTTAAGGTCATTATTCCAGGTGCCTCGCAACATGGCACCTAATGCGCGGGAAAGATTGGCGGCATAGGAAAGGTTATGATAAGGAGCGGACGTGATACAAAGGGCACTTGAGTGCCAGGTGCAACCTAACATGCTTATTTCTAGCAAGCTGTCCATTTGCTCCTGTACCAGGTCAATTCGTTGGTTCACTAACAGTATACCGCCCTGTAGTTTGGCATTCACAGCTAGTTGGTCGTCCAGGGCCTCCGCGGCTTGCGTGCCGACTTTCGTTAATTGTTGGGCCGTTTGGACCGACTGTGTCATGGATGTTATGGCCACTGCGGTGGCTGTGACACTGGCAATAATTGCGGCGATGATACCGGCGGTTATACCGAAGTCTCTTTTTGAGCGGGGACGTGGGGCTAACTCAGATTGATAACTCACTGGAATGGGAACATAGGTGGGGTAGCGAAGGACCATGGCAGAGTCATGCCGTGACGCATTCCAGCATTGACTAAGCGCGCAACTGGCAGTGCAGTTTAGGGTGGTGCTATCTCTACTGGTCAGATTAAAAAGGAGAAAAAGGAACGGCGGCCAGACACACACCGGCGTCGGTTCCTATGTTGTTAGGGTCTTGCTACTATTACCCTTACCAGTATAGTTAGACAACCCGAAGGTCCCCCCCCCCGGAGTATTAAAAAAGGGTTGATAACGGTACAACTGCCGTCATGCCCGCATAGGAGGTCATCATGGAAGGGATTGTCAGTCTCTTGATCCTTCCGGGGTCTCTCGGAGGGGTTGGAGAGCCGTGTTCCGCTTCCCGAGGAGGTGTACCAGTATGTGTAGTTGTGTGCCTGTAGGACCTCTTCAGAGACGTTGGCAACCGTAAAGCACAGAGTCCCCGGCAGGTGATATTCATGGGGGGTGGCCCATTTGCCTTCAGTAAGGTCCGGGGAGCGTAGGCTGGCCCCGAGTGGAATTAGTTGTGAAGAAGCGAGGATAGAGAGGGGCATCATGTCGGACCGGCATGGGCTGCGGCAGCACGCGCAGGATGCCCCATAAATCCTCAGCTCCACTACCGGCAATCAGGAGGACCAGTAACATTACGAATCCTTGCTTGGGTCCTGGGGAGACAAAAAGGAAACCTTTCTCATCCTGAGGGGACAGGATGGATGCAGGATGACATAATTTCCTCACTCTGAGGAGGGGAATCCACTTTTCATTACTCTCTCTTCTAGGGAGTATGGCTATGCAGCCCTGTGCTCTCTTAAAAGCTACATCGGGCCCTTTTCGATTGCCTATATCATCTCTCCACATTATATGTGAACCGGGCAACGCCGTGGTTTGTGGGGGCCAGTCTCTAGTCTTGGGGTGTTGCTTTTCAACCGCTGTAACAAACTCTGCACAAAACGCAGAGAATGCCCGAGAGGCGTACCCTGGGCCTAACCTAGCTCCTCCTTTGTCCCCCTGCTTGTCTCTCACCCCTGCCCAAGCCTGGAGGTGTACCTCTCTAACTGTCTGCAGTTCAGCATCCCCATAATTTCTTTGGATGTTGGTGTCAACATATATTCCAGCGCCACAGATTAAGTTCACTGCGTCCTCTGCTGGATTATAGCCGCACTGGTTGACTATAAGCCTGGCCTCTCGGTGCACCTGTGCCGTGAAGGCCATGTGCGTGGCAGGCTCAAAGCAAGCGGCTGTTATCTCATCAAAATCATTGGGATTCCAGAGGGCAGTGGTTAATGGGTTACCGAGTGGCCTCATGATATAGGGCGGCCCAGGCCCGTGGTTGGGGACAGTTATTTTATCTCTCCCTGGGTCCCGTGGCGTCTGAAGCGCCCAGGCTGGGGAGCTAAGGTGTGGTACTTCCTGTTCTGAATTTCTCGCTGCACCACAGCTATCTACTTCCTGTTCTGAATTTCTCGCTGCGTCACAGCTATCTACTTCCTGTTCTGAATTTCTTGCTTTATTTTTCTTCCCCCTTTTGTGCTGTCCTTCGCTCTCTGACAACGGGGGTGTCAGAGCAGCCCGCCACAAGTCCTCCCACGGGTAACAGGGCGGTGGGATGGAAGGCTCTTCGTCAACGGACGACCCGATCTGGGTCTCCGTAGAGGTAAGGATCGGCGGGGGAGCGGGCTCTAGGACTAATTTGGCTATGTTAAACACCTTAAGATCCTCTGAAGACACGGCTCCCGGGGTGGTGGCCGTGTACGGGGCTAATTGCTGTCCTATTACTCCCCAACGGCCACGCTGAAGCCCCGCGTGTTCCACCCATGGACAGATTGCCCAATTCTTATCTATGAAGCCGCAGCCGTTCGTGTCGGGGCGTGGACTTCTCCCCGAATGCACGCCTTATACAGCTGCGCGGCTACAACCCTTTTATCCTCGGGCCAAAAGGCCGGGATCCCACCCGCCTTTATTACATTACCCATTTCTGTTCAGAGCTCTTCTCCTCAGTAGAGGAGGCTGTCTGGAGAGCGGGCAGACCAGCTGCCGGCTCAGGTGGCCACTCTTCGGGTTTTACCCGGTCCCTGTTCGGGCACCATTTGTTCGGGGCCGGACTCAGTGCCACCCTCTCTACTTACCCATCTCAGTAAGTCTTCGGTCGTCACCGGCCTCCGCAGTCAGTCCCACCACGGAGGAATAACCAGACAGAACACCCGAGGATCTTTTAGGTTGTTTATTCTTCGGCGACTACATCCTACTCCCTCTACTTCCGTGTGCATAGGTATTATATCAAGTGTAGCAACCAATCACCAAGCAGTATATCAATATTGCCTTATAAGGAGAACGCCAAGCGGCAGAGCAAATCCCTCCTCCCTCCCCAGTCCCTTACAGTTCTGTTTCTCCCCATATGGTCTAGGTGCAAGAGAGAAGGAGATTTGGGGTACCTGTGTGGTAGTTAGCTTTTTCCACTCTGCACTTACCTATCTTGGTGTCTGTAGATCCAGAAAATTTCAAGGGAAATCAGGTCCTCCACTTTGAAGGGTAGCAAGGGCTGTGCTTCTTAAAACTTCTTATCTGTGCTTTTCGTTTCTCTGAATCTCTTCCTAGTTTCCAGACTTTGAGTAACCAAAGCTGAGCTTTCAGAGGTTATAATGGTTGATGTTTTTCCTGTTCACAGCACTGTTTGAGCTGTAAAAAACTGATCTAAGGGGAAAAGAAGAGAACTTAGAATTTAACCTTGGGAAAACCTACATTTGGGAGTGGAAAGAAGACATAACCAAGAAGGAAAGACAGAATGGCATCCTGTGCCTTAACTTTGGTTGTCCTCTTCAGGGCTCCGTTCTGAGTCCTCATCTCTTTTTTTCTATTTTCTGTGTAATTGTCAAGACTTGGCAATTGATTGGAAATGGAGAGTAAGAAAGGGAAGAGTTAAAGATGACTGAAACTATGATCCTTGGAACTGGAAATAGGTGGTGCCCTCAACAGAAAGGAAATTTTGAGAAGGGGTAGGTTGGGAAAACTCTGCCTTGATAAGTTCCCCACCTCTCTTGGATTCAGTAACTTCCTTGGAAGTAGGGATTGTTTCATTTCTAACTGACCGGGTCATTTTTTCTATGTGTATCCTGCACACAATACCCGACATAGAGCAGGTATAATTAAACATTTATTAAAATTCTCAAATCATCTCCACAGATAACTATCACATCCCTCTATATAGCCATCCACAATCTCTCCTGATTGCCAGCTACCATTTGTGGACCTCCATTTTAATAGCTTCTGAGCTATTAAACTCAACATCTCAAAAACAGAAACAATTATCTCATTCTTATCCCTTCAGCCTACCCCTTCCTGTTGAGAGTACCACCACCCCTCCAGTCATAGTTTAGGGCCATCTTTGACCCTTTGCTCTTTCTCCTCACACCAAGCCAATCAGTCAGTAGTTAAACATTTTGTTAAGAGCTATGTGCCAGACACTGCTAAGTGCTGGGGATATAAATTTGAATAAAAAGACAGTCCCTGCCTAGAAGGAGATTACAATCTAATTGGGGAAGACAACACACAAAAGGAAGCTGAAAAGGGTAGGATGGAAAGCACTTGGCATGGGACCATGATGAAGTCCAAAAGTGATACGGCTGGTGGGAAAGGGGTCCCCTCCTCAGATGGAAGTTTTGGTGCTCATTGCTCCACCCTCCAGTCAGAAAGGCAGAGGTCACCAATGGAATATAAGTATCAAGGCTGATTCAGTCTTGCAGGATAGTGATTTTCCTGGGGCAGGCAAGCATGTTGGAGAAGTCCAAGAGCAGTGCAGCTGGTAGGAAGGAAGTGGGGGGAATTGCCATCTTGTTGATTTTAATCCTCTACGGCATCTTTTATCTCTTCCCTCCACTCACACAGCCACTACTTTACACTTTAGACGTATCTCATCTTTTGTTAAAATCCTCATATTAGTCTTCCTGCTTCTTGTTTCTTCCATCTCTAATCCATTCTTTACACAGATATCAGAATAATCTTCCTAGAGCACAAGTCTGGCCATATCACCCCTTTCTTCCCTTGAGTCAGAAACCTTCAGTAGCTCACCATTATCGTGAAGATAAAAACACATTTAAGGCTCTCTGCAATCTGTCTCCAGCCTACCTTTCTAGCCTTTAATAACTTCCCCGTACTTCATTCTATGTTCTAGCCTCATTCCATGTCTCCCACCTTTGTGCTGTCCCACAGGCCTTCTTCATTCCCACCTCACCTCTGCTTAGAGTCCTTAGCTTCCTTCAAGACTCATTTGGTGCTACCTCTGGGCATCCCTATCAACTGGATACCTTCCTGTTGTCTACAAGAATGCGCATTTCTCTCACATCCTTAAAAAACCTTCACTAGACCTCGTCATCCTTGCCAACTATGATCCTATATTTCTCCTCAGTTAAACTCCTTTGAAAAATTGCCTACACTCTGTGCCTCAGTCTCCCCTCTTACACTCTGCAATCTTCTGACCTCGTCACTCAACTGAAACTTCTCTCTCAAAAGTTTCATTGATAGTTAATTGCCAGGTAAAATGCCTTTTCTCAGACCTCATCCATCTTGATCTCTGCTGCGTTTGACATTGTTGTCCACCTTTGGTGGTATAGCTTCTGGACACTCCTCTGCATTTTCTTCTGCCTGGCTGACTTTTCCTGAGTCTTCACTAAATATGCATATACCTGAAGGTTCTGTTTTGGGCTGCCTTCTCCTCTCTGTTTATACTGGCTTACTTGATGACCTCATCAGCTATCATAGATTCCATTACCATTTCTATGTCAATGACTGCCAGATGGATATATGTAGCCCTGGTCTGTCTCCTGAACTCCAATTCTTAATTACCATTCCCTATTGGATATTTTGAACTGAATGTTCTATTGTTATCTCAGACTCTCTATATAAAATAGAACTAAATATCTTTTCCCTTGAACCCAGACTTATCTCAAAGTTCCTTATTGTCTAATGTACTACCTTCTGTTTGCATTCCTCAGTCTCAGTTACCCCATATACTTGCCAAATCTTGTCATTTCTTTCTCTTTGACATCTCTTAAGTAAGTCCTCTCCTTATCACTCACAGCCACCCCTGTGGTTTAGGTCAATGTTACCTCCTACTTGGACTACTACAGCTTCCTCTTTGGTCTTCCTACCTAGGGCTTCTCCCCATTCCATCCTCCACACAGTTGTCAGAGTGAGTTTTCTGAAGCAAAAGTCTTAACTATTTTACCTCTTCCTGTCCCCCTCTTTCCCCCAATAAACTCTAGTCTAGACTTCCTTCTGGGATCAGATATAAAATTCTGTTTGCCCTTTAAATCTCTTTATAACCTATCCCTTTCCTACTTTTCCCATCTTCTTACATGCAGGGGTGGGGAACCTGCAGCCTCCAGGCCTCTTGTAGTCCTCTTGGTCCTTGGGTCACACAACAAATCTCCTTAATAAAAGGATTTATCCTGTAAAACCTGGACTCAGTCAAAAGGCCACATCCAAGGACCTAGAAGACCACATGTGGCCTCAAGGCTGCAGCTTGCCCACCCCTGTTTACATAATATTCCCCTCCATTCACTTGGTCCAGCCAAATTGTCCTACTTACTCTTCTTCACCCATAGCAGTCTAATTCCCTCCTATCTCTGTATTAGCTGTCACTTATACCAGGCTGCTGGTTTGGCTTTGATTAATTGAATAAATATTGATTGAATTAAACAGAATTCATTGTCACTAACAAGCATTTATTAAACACCTAATATTCCTCAGGCACTGTGCTAAATTCTTTATAAATACCTCATTTGACCCATTGTGCCATATTGAGGGGCTAGATCTGGAGTCAGGAAGACGAGTTCAAATGTGACCTCTGACATTTACTAGCAGTATGATGCTGGGTAAGTAACTTAACACATCTGCTACATTTTCCTTAACTGTAAAATGAGGATAATAAATAGCACCTACCTCCCAAGATTCTTCTGTGGTTCCAGTGAGATAATATGATGTTTTAGCAAAGTGACTGGCACTTAGATGCTATATAAATGCTAGCTTTTATGACTACTATTTAAAAATGAAAATAGAGTTTTCAAGAATGAAAGGATGCAGTAGAGAGGTAAGATAATGATCATTGATGGAAAAGTAAGTGCATTTGGACATTAGGAAGTCACTTTGAAGAAAGATAATGTGGGGTGATGACAGAATCCAGATGAGGAGGGGTGGATGGTGAGGAAGGGAAGTGCAAGTGTAAACAGCTCTTGAGAAATGTGATTTATTGGGGGGCAATTAGGCTAGACTGCAAGAAGAGAGATGGTACACGGGAAGGAGTGAGGGTTTGGATGGGGAGGCTACAAAGAATGTAGGTAGGTGGGAGCCGGACCTGGTGAAGAGGCAGAGAGGGGAATGAAGGAAAGGTTTGATGGGGGATCTAAGTTGGGATGGGCCTTTAGTGGCCTGCTTGCGTGGTTTGGTGAAGAGGCGGAGAGGGGACTGCCTTCTTTCCCCAAGAATAGCTGGCTTGTAAAGCTATCCACTCAAGACTACACTTCCCAGCATTCCCTGACAAGCCGTGAACTCCCGAAGCAGACTGCGATGTATGGTTGAGGGGAGAGAGGGAGGTCGGTCAGGGACCGGACTTCTTTACCCCTGGCTGCTCGCGAGGAGGGGCGGTTAGGTCGACCTCGTAATCGACCCTACAACACCATCCCCCACGTACTTTAATGGTTTAATAGATGCTCTTCCTTGAGGAGGCGTTCCCATCATTTGGTCCTCAAGTTTCCCGCGGGCCTCGCCCGTTCTTTAACAGCCAATCACAGCTGCGGACTGTGCCGGATTGGCCTATCCGCTACGACTTTGGAGCCTGCGTGAGCGGGGAGAGCTCTCTTCCTCGCCCTGCGTGTGGAGGACGTAAGGTGAGCTAAGCCGAGACTCAAGTTTGCGCATGCGTGAACTTTCTTCCCGCGTGCTCCCCCACGCCTCTGATACCCTGGGTGTTCCCGAGGCGTCTCCCACTGCTAGTCTGCGCGCTAGCTGCCCGGCCGGACGTGGGTCCTGGAAAAGCCCTGAGAAATACCCAGGTAGTAGCCGGGGGCAGCATGTCTCCAGGTTCCCCCGCGCCCCCGACTCAGCCCGGCTGCCTGGGCCTGTGGAGGGAGGAAAATGATCGACTGGTCCGGCAGTGGCGGGTAAAGTTCGGTTCCTACGATTTCCCTACCCTGTCCACGGAGACACCCCCCCTTCCTGCCCGTGGAGCCCCCCTTTTGACACTCCCGCCGCAGCTCCCCGCACTGACAGCCCCCTCTATGATAACCCCCCCCATGACAGCTCCTCCTCCATTGACCACTTACTCCCACTGAAAGCTCCCCTCCCCCAGCCTCTCCCCAGGACAGCCCCTCTGCACCGACGTGTCCCCCCATTGACAGCTTCCTCTGCACTGAAGGCTCTACCTCCCACAGCTCCCCGCACTGACCGCTCTCTCCCCTACCTTGGAGCCCTCCTCCTGACACCTCACAGGGGATTGTGGGTGCGCCTCTCACTGAGCCCTTCCTGAGGTCTGCTGCGAGACCTCGGCTGCCCCACTCACCAGACCAGCCAGGCAGGCCACTAAAGACCCATCCCCGCTTAGATCCCCCGTCAGACCTTTCCTTCAGCCCCCTGCTGAGCCCTTCCTCTGTTCTCCCCGGAGCAGCAGCAGCCTGGACAGCTTCTGGGCCTCACACCCAAGAGTGCTGTGTTTAATTCATATCCTGGAGTGTAGACCCATCTCAGGCCTCAGTTCCTGCATCTCCCTGTCCCGGGGCCTCAGGTGTTGGGGGAGGGGAGGGTGGGAGTGCCTTCAGGGATAGTGTCTGGCAGGTGGTGGCTCAGGGTTCTGGACAGTCCTCGAAGCAGCAGGCTGCTCATCGTGTCCTCGAGGGCTTCAGGAGGCTTCTCCACAGACTGCAGGGTATGACGGGAATGGGGAAGGAGGGCATCGAGAGCAAGGGGTCTTAGTCTCTAGGACCCTTGAGGATTGTCCCTTTTTGGGCACAGGGAATAAGGAAGCCTAGTTTCTGTGTCCCTGGAGAGCTGTGGATTTTGTTCAAAGCACAGTTTTGTGTAGTAGGAGGGGTTTCAGTTGAGGAGGGCAGTGCATTTGGAGGGGAACAGATTTCCAGATGTGAGGCTCATTCTGGGCCCTAGGATTTTTAAGTGGAGGTGGTGGAAATTCCCTTGGTTGGAAGGAGAAACTTGCTGACTTCTGGGAAAGACAGGAGGGGAGGTCTGGTTGAAAGAGCCCTTAGTGACTCCTGATGTATGACTCTAGGGCTGCCTTCAGCTCTTTCTGTGCTTCCTCTGGAGCTGACTGTCCTGGGTAATACCCTGACCCTGGGGGTTGGCCTGGCCCAGCGATTCCTGAAGGACCATGCTTTGGACATCCAGCAGGGCCTAGAAAGAGGTGAGGACAGATACTGATTTTTTTTTCCCCAACTGACCCACTATCCTGACTGCTACTACCACTACCTTTCTTTCCCTTACCTGGAATTTCCCAGTCCCCCACCCCGCCCACTTCACAATAACCTCCCCGTAAACCTTGGTTAGACTCTCAACCATTCTCTCAGTCCCTCTCCGCAGCTACAGAAGTCTATTCTTGAGCGTAGGCCCTTCTGTGGGACAGGTTGGAGTAAAGGGTAGAGGAGCAAAAGTCACATTTTATCTGGAAAAAGGGTGGAGTAATATGAGGAAGGATCATGTAAGTTGTCTTGGCTTCTCTAAGTGCCCTCTCTAACCATGTATGGCTCTGTAGTGCTGAATGCCCAAGGGGTGCCACTGCTCCAGTCAGGGGACTTGTGGAAGACCATCTTTCAAAGCCCCTTCATGCCTTCTGAGATGCTACCACCCCTACACCACTTGGTGGGCCTACAAGGGGCCATATGTCTGACAGATAACCGTCCTGGAGACCTAACTATGCTCTTGTGTACTGTGATGAATAGCCAGGTGAGAAATAGTAGCAGTATATGTCCAGAGCTCTTTTCCCTAATCCTGTGCCTCACATAAATTCTCCCCTTCCCCATTCTGAGCACCTCCCCACTGTGCTGACCTCTTGAGTCCAACTTGCCCCTATCTGGGTTGCTAATGTTTGGGGAGGCAGGGATGTAAGAGCTTAGGACTCTGGCTGGAGTGGGTCTGGGTAAGTGAAAGGAGAGGTGGGGCAGAGGAGAACTCCCTCTGTGGCTCAATGGTAGGGGTTCTTTAGGGGAGAGTTGGTGGCTGGATTTCTGGGCCTTTTGGAGTCTCTGACCCCAGCTTCTTATCAAACAAGTGCAAAGAGAGTGGGGTTCCTCTCCCTGGACTTCCTGAGGACCTGCCGTCACTGCTAAGTGTGTGGGACCCCCCGATTGAAGAGTCAGATGCTCCAATGACCCTACAGAATGCCAGGAGTCTAAAGGATGTCCTTCTTACGACAGCTGTGTTCCACCAAGGTGAGCAGAGAGCCTAGGTTTGTGCCCCTACACCCAGCCCCAAGACATGAAGGAAAATGAGTTACATATTCTCCTCTTTCTAGCCCCAAGGAGTTCCTCTTGTAGAGTGTATTCCCCTTTTCTGGCCAAGCATATACCCATCTCCTATGTGGTCAATGCAAGGTCTCAGTCTCTTTTGCAACTAACCTCCCCATTTTTCATTTGCCTTCCCTTTCTTTTTGGTAGGTCTTCATGTGTGAATATCATTCTAACCTCATGGACCCCAAGGGTTCAGCCCCACCTCCCAATCCCAGCTCCAGCCCCTTTCAACAGATCTCCCTCCTGATACCTCCCAGGTCTTCAAGAGCTTCATGTGGGGAACTTGCCGTTAGCCTTGAGCAGCCTGCAGAAAGCAGCATTCAGCCTGTGCCCCCGTCCTGTGCTGGCTCAAGTCCACACAGCTTTGGGAACCTGCTTTCGGAAAATGGTAATGGGAAGACTGGGAAGGCCCTGAGTTGGGGGGAAAGGATGCTGAACTTCACGTGGCACTGGGGGTTGTCAGACTAATCTCATTTCCTGCTAAGCTGGGTAATGCTACAGATACACTTAGATTTTTAAAAAGATATTTGTCAGTCTCCTATACTGTTGTTTTGCAAAAAAATGGAATGATATGAACTAGATCAGAGCTGTCCAAAATGCGTAGCTACAATGGGATTTATGCAGCCTACCTACGAGCATAGAAATTTGCATAAATGCTTTAGTAAAGGAAGCCAAACTACCACAGAGCTCTCACTAAAATAGCAAATCGGAATATATCGTCTATTGTTTCAATAAAAACCTAAGGTTGGACAGCCCTGGACTAGACCATAGTAGATGACAGGTGAATTCAGAACTTGCTGAATGGCAAGACCCCAAGAGGAATAATTAATATGGAACGGCCCAAAGATCTGTGCTTGACTCTATGCTCTTTATCCTTTTTGTCACAATAACCTGGATTCAGGCGGCACACTTATAAGATTTGCAGATGAAACAAGCTGGGAGGGATAAGTAGCTGCTACTCTGGGTGACAGTCAAGGGTCAACAAGATCCTGATAGGCTAGAACCAAATTTACATAATGAAGTGTAATACTGACACTTGTAAAGTTTGACACTTGGGTCCAAAGAGTCCATGAATACAAGGTGAAGACATGACTAGACCATGGTTTGAAAAGGCTCCTTTAGTGGATCTTTCCAGTCTTACTATACGCCTTAACACACTTTCACTTGCAGGTAAACTGGCCTTCTAGAACTCCACCATACATAACACCTCAGCTTTCGCCTCCCCACCTTCACAGTTGTTTCCACAATCTGGCTAGCAGCTGCTGTGGGGGTGTAAGGTCCACCCACAGCCAGCACCCAGAAAGCTGCCAACAGCACAGGTTCTTTTGATCTGCTTAACTAAGGAAAGCAAGGTGAAGGGGTTGACAAGCTTACTTTAATTCAGCATACAAATATCA